>JBBPBX010036975.1:0-15721 GCA_038048925.1 Garcialebias charrua | reverse complement strand
AGAGAGAGAGAGAGAGAGAGAGAGAGAATGGTTGTTTGTCTCTATGTGTCCATGTGATGGACTGGAGACCTGTCCAGGTGTCTCCCCACAGTGACAGCTGGACATGGGCATCAGTGACCCCCGCAACCCGGAAAGGAAGAAGTGGGTAAAGATGATGGATGGATGGGTAGATGGATGGATAATGCAAAGACATTTTAATCCAACAGCCTGTCCCATGAAATTCTAGTAGACACTTTGAATCTAAAAAAGCTAAGTCTGGTCCTCTGGACATTAAAAAAAAAAAAAAAACAAGTTTGTGTTTTGTTTTTTTGAATGTCCAGAGGACCAGACTTAGCTTTTTTTATAACTGTGGTATCTCTGGGCAGCACACCTTATCCCTAAAATGCCCTCCGGGAGCTTTCAATAGCTGCCCACTGCACCACCTGGTGGTGGATGGGTTAAATGCAGAGACTAATTTCGCCATTGTATGGAAACATACAGTGATGACAATGTGATGACATTATTATTATTATTATCTGTCTCAGTTTGTCTGACCTCGCCCAGCTCGTTACGGATCCGTCGGTTGAACTCTTTCCCCTCCAAACACAAGAAGTCGTCTCCGGGTTGCAAAATGCCACATTTGGTGGCGATGGCTCTGGCAGTGTTGATGTTGTCTCCTGTGACCATGCGGACAGTGATCCCAGCCCTCTGGCACTTTCTGATGGCCTCTGGTACCTAAAGGGAACAACAACAAAAAAGGGAATTATGAGAAAGCTTTCTGGATGGGCGTAATTAACTTATGGTCTACAGGTGTGAGAGGATGACATACCTCAGATCTTACAGGGTCCTCAATACCAACAACAGCAACGCATGTAAGTCCAGTGAGGATCTCTGCTTCATTGTCCCAGTTGGGTTCTCCCTCAGTGGTGGGAAAATCTCTGTAGGCAAGGCAGATGGTCCTCAATCCCTCTGATGCCATTGGCTCAATCACTTTCTTCACCATTTCATCTCGATCCTTAGATTTGAAGACCTTGCCCTCACCGCTTGTGGTCAAGATCTTGCAGCACCTGAAATGGGACCAGAGCGCTGTAGTCCCAGTCTGACTGACAGGAGAAGCATGAACAGTGAACCTACTTCTTAAGCAGGATCTCAGAGGCCCCTTTGCTGAACATTCGGTAGCTTCCATCATTGTTCTTCAGCACGGTGCTCATGGACTTCCTCGCAGAGTTAAAGGTGTACACTTTGAAAAGTTTCTCCTCTGGGATTTGGTTTCGGATGGTCTGGTAGTCTTTACGCACGTCCAGGCTGAGTCCCAGTAAGGCACATTCTGTCTTGTTTCCCACCTGACGAGGCAGACCCCCCTCCTTGTCTGGTGGCTGCAGAAAGCAGAGGTTTTACATTTTTAAGAACACATTAATGTTTTAACACAAATGAAAAATGGTAATGCCATTAAAATGTCCCTCCATCCGTTTGTTGCTCTTAATTATTTTATTATGACATCACAGCTCACTGAAATATAACTGAATCAAACTGTGAGGTGCCTAAATATTCTCACCCTAAGCACCTTTGATTAGGTGCTACATGTTTTTGTGACGTTGAACTTTTGTACAGTGACTTCAGGCACTTTCAGACCAAAGAAGGTTTAAAAATTAATTTAACTGCTGTAGAAATTATCTATAAACATTTTTGTGTTTGTGTTACAGGAAACAAGGTCCATCAAAGTTCCTAAGGCTCAGTTAACTTTTTTTTTTTTTCTCAGTTTGGTAAAGATTCCTAACAGAAGAGAGATCCGTCTCTGACCTATGAACTGTAGCTGAGTGTAGGTTAGTCAAACATGAAGGACCATGTCAAGGTCATAAGGTCAATATGAAGGACAAATGGTCTCAAAACATTAAACATTACAAAATATTGGCCTTGATATAAAAACTGCTTTACATTGATGAGTCTTCCATCTTCTGCCAACAGCTATTCTGAAGTCAGATGTACAAGATGGACGAAATGTCTCAGCTAAAAAAAGAAACCGTCCAGATGACCTTACTGAATTTTGTTGGATTTTATACCTGGATTATTGAGCATGGACTCTGGTGTAAGATGTACAAGCTTTACGCTGATGTCCCTGTCTCTGAGGGCTTTGAACAGTGAATGTAGTTTTGGAGATGAGTGTTTTCTGGACCGGAAGTGAACAGGAAATGAAGTAAACCTAAATGTTTTTGGTGCAAAATATCCATGTGGGTAGGAGTTACACTGTGGAGAAGAACAGAGGGAGGTTTATTTTATTTTATCGTATCCAAGGCAGTTTAGGGAGGTGGATTCTGCTGATGAGTGGAGGGAGCGATTTTATCACTGACCAGACGCGATGGTGGTTTTGACCACCACAGATTAATATTTTAAATGTCTTTAAAACCCACAGCTGAATAAACTTAGTGACAAACGTGCTTTAAATGTGTGGAATTAAAATAAGGAAATCTAGATGAAATGTTGCTTTTTTGTACACTAGCGTATACTTTTTTGCGCACGCACGTGCGCGTGCACTCGCACATACATGTGCACACGCACACACCTACACACCTCAGTGTTCCCACCCCCCACATTACGGATGCTTCTGACACCCTTGTGCCCAAACCGGAGAGGCTGTTGTTGAAAATCTGTGGCCGCTGGCGCGGGCTCACTCCACCGCTGCTGGGTCCACCTCGGATAACATCAGGATGTGTGTGGTCAATGCAAGATCTGTCTCCAACAAAACTTTCATCCTCAGGGATTACTTTCAAAAGCACGATTTGGACTTTTTCTGCATCACAGAGACTTGGATGTCACCGGGTGAGTCCAGCGCCTTGACGGAATTATTACCACCAAACTGTCTGTATTTTCATGACCAACGGCCATCAGGTCGTGGTGGTGGTGGATTATTAACAATATTCAAATCATCTTTTGACTGTAAACAACTGCCCATCCCTGTTTCCTGCTCCAGTTTCGAGCTGATTGTCTTTGAACTCGGCCATTCGCCTGCGACTTTATGCGCACTCATCTATCGCCCACCTCAGTCTAAGGATTTCATCAATGAATTTTCTGACTTCTTGGCTGAAATCACACCAAAATATGATTGTGTTGTCATTACATGTATTGGTGATTTTAATTTGCACGTGTGCTGTCATGAGAAGCCCTTGGTTAAGGACTTTTTAGATTTATTGGACTCATTTAATTAAAATCAACATGTTAACGGTTCAACCCAAGAGCGCTGACATTCACAGGACCTTGTTTTAACTCGAGATGTCAAGTCAAGTCATCTTTATTTCTAGAGCCCAGTTAAAACAGATAAACTGTTATTAAGGTGCTTTACAAACAACATCAAAAAGATTTTAAAAAATTACAGAAACAGTAACACACACTAATGGTAAAACTATGAAATTAACAGCAGTAAAAATATAATGAAAATGTATAACAACAGCTTTAAAAATGAAAACACAAAACAAAATATACTAAGTCAACTCACACAGCACGAAACGCCAGAGAGATGTGACTTACTAATCTTGAAATCTGTGACAATGTGTTTTCAGACCACATGCCAGTCAGGTTTGAGTTCACCCTCCCCCATCTAACTCCTAAGCCATGCATTCCTGCACGTAGCAGCCGGGCCATTAACCACTTCACTGTCGCACGTTTCACAGATGTTTACAACTCTAAATGATCATTCAGCCCCCGGTGTTTTTCTCCAGAGTGTAGACCACAGAGTCCTGACCTGATGATGTTGATCTTCTGTGCTGGTCCATCCTTTTGGCCAGTGGCTGTTTAGTTTCCCCGATATAAGACTGATCACCCTCCTGACACTGAACAACATACACAATATTACTCTGTTTGTGCCGGGGGACTGGATCTTTGGGATGAACCAGTCTTTAATGTATTTTGGGGTTTAAAAGCCACTGGGACGTTGTGTTTAGAAAATAAACGTCTCAATGTCTCTGAAACTCCTGCAACATCTGGAATGACCACTGGTCTGGGTCTGGGTTCCTTCTTTTCACCTGATGGCTGCTGGAGTCCTGTTTGGGTTTCTTCTCTGCTTTCAGGAAGGCCCAGTTAGGATATCCACATTTCTCTAGAGCCTGTTTTGTGTGTGATTTCTCCTTCTGTCTGGCTCCTGAGTTAGTGGGGACGCTGTCTGCTCTGTGGTACAGAGTCCTGATGACTCCTAACTTGTGCTCCAGAGGGTGATGGGAGTCAAACTGTAAATACTGGTCTGTGTGGGTGGGTTTGTGGTACACCTCAGTTTGCAAATTTCCTCTATCAGAAACTGAGACCTCACAGTCCAAGAAAGCCAACCTGCCATTTTTTACATCTTCTCGTGTGAACTTGATATATTTATCCACAGAGTTGATGTGATCAGTGAAATGTTGGACTTCCTGAGATTTAATTTTAACCCAGGTGTCGTCAACATACCTGAACCAATGACTTGGTGGTGTCCCTGAAAAGGACACCACCTTGCACCCTCATACCTCTCCAACCTTCTTCACCCTTATGTTCCTTCTCGGTGCAGCGTTAGAATGGTTCCGGTCATACCTGAGCGACAGGAGTTTTTGTGTTAATGTTGCTAATGCCTGGTCCTCACTAAACGCATCCAAAAGCTCCCAACGCACCGTGTTTGCTGCTTGTCAACAGATGTCTGTTTCCACTGCAGACGCGCAGTGGGAGCAGCGTCTGGCTCCCTTCCCGGTCAGATTGTGTTGTTTTTCTGTGCACCGAGCAGATAAAATCAGCTGTACGTGAGCCTCGTTAACACTTGAGTGGGTTTTCTACGAGCCGAACTGCAGCTCCAAAAGTCTTTGTTGAGATTAAAACGTTTTTTTTTTTAATGTTTGGGGTGATGAACGCTCGAGTGGACAGCAGCAACTTTAAAAATGCCAGGTTTTCCTACCGGAGGCTGTTTTCGTCCACAGAAAGTCCCGTCGTCGTTGCGTCATCACATATAGCAGAGTCTCTCTGTTGCTGCGACGCTGCTCGGTTGCGCGCGTGCGTGAAAATGGACTGCCGGGTGCTGCTGCGCTGCTTGAAATGCTGAAGACGCGCCGCGTCACGCCCCGCTGCTCCAAGATGCGCGGCCACATAGACTTTCAATGTAAAGTGGCTGCTTCGGCTGCGCGAAAAGCGTTTGGTGAGGATTCAGCATAACACTTTATCTGCTTCAGTGCCTCTTCCATTCTCTTCCATTCTTGGACCCCTTCTGTTTTCATTGTATCTGCTCTCCTAGGGTCTATCCTGAGGAAACTTTTATTGTTATGCTGACGATTCTCAGATTTATCTGCCGTTAACACCTAACAGTTCCTCCTCAATTCGCCCTTTGCTAAAATGTCTTGATGACGTCAACACCTGGATGGCTGCGAACTTCTTGAGTTTTAATGATCAGAAGACAGGTCATTGTGTTTATCCCTAGCTCTGCTATTGTCACTGATCCTGCAAACCTGGACTCCTTTCAGCCACATCTAAAACAGTCTGTTACCAATCTTGGGATAGTTTTAGACTCAAACTTTAAGTTTAAAGACCGTGTAAAGTGAATTTCAACATTTTCTTCAATAAACATTATAAATGTGATAATTGTAATCTTGTAAATGAGTAAAAAGTCTCAAAATTGTAGCTCAATTAATTTTGGAGTTATAGAGCAAACTGTGTTTAAACATATTTCTATTTCAGGATTTTTTAGGCGTGTTTTAAACGTGACCGCGTTTCGTCACGCGGTCCTCATTAGTATAGCCCAACCCCCTGCTGCTCCAGTCATATAAATGCGTTCTTCGTGGAGCCGTCACTCGCTACCGACGACCGTCTCCCTCCTGTACTCTCACTCCTTTTACGCATGGACTGCAGCTGCTCCATTGTGACATTTCTTTTTTTTTTTTTGTTGCCAAAAGTCAAGTGATCACTTGAAGCTGTCACCATTCATTCTTCCTCCTCCTCCGAGGAGGAATGAACTTGTCACGAGTGAACTAAAGTCATGTCCAACGAGGCTGCACCAGGTTCTAAATATTTCCTGGTGTGCAGGTCTGCTCTGAAGGAGAAGCACTCCCTGTTTTTAATTTATTTTTTTAAAGTTTTCATGAACATATAAACACAGAAAACCGCTGCGCAGCCCTCTGTCTTTTGCGGCTGGAGCGACCTGCACCTGTTTTCACATCCGAGCCCCCCCGCGCGTGTGTGTGTGTGTGTGTGAGAGCGCCGTGACTCTGCTGACACAGAGATGAGATAACTTATCAACGTGATTACTCTTTTTAATCACCAACACAGACCCCGCATGCGAGGTGACCGGCCAGAACTCAGATAAAAACAGAGCAGGTTTTCACTGCTGCTCCTTGTCTGTCTCTCGCTCAAGGCAGGAAAAGGACATGAGTGCAGTACTGCGCTGAAACCACGCCCACGTGCGACACGCCCCCAGCGTTCTAGAGCAAGGCAAAATCATGTTTTTTCATGATTTTTGAGACTTAATTTTATAAGGAAATCAATGTTTTTAATCAGTCAGATTTATATGGGTGATTAATAACACATATTTATGCCGTGTGACAAAATAAAAACACACATTTAATTTCACTTTACACGGTCTTTAATAAGCAGATAAACTCTGTTCTTCAAAAAAGCTTCTTTCAGTTAAGGCAGATAACTAAGCTCAAGTCTGTGCTGTCCAGATCCGACCTTGAAAAATGAGTCCATGTATTTATTACAACCCATCTGGACTACTGTAACTCGCTTCATGCTGGGGTCAGTCAGGTCTCCCTCTCACGTTTCCAGCTCGTCCAAAATGCTGCAGCTAACCCTAACTATTAACAGGAACTCGCAGGTTTGAGCACATTACTCCGGTTCTGTCCTCCCTTCACTGGCTTCCTGTGGGTGTCAGAATTTATTTTAAGATTCTTCTGCTGACATTTAAGTGTATTAATGGCCTTGCACCCTCATACCTTTTTTATTCAAACTGGCTTTTAGTAATTAAATATGTGGTGACATTTTCTGGTTTTATTTTTGCTTTTATGTTGTGTTTTTCTTGATTTTTAATCTGTTTTTTTAAGTACTGCACTGTTTTTTGTTAAGCACTTTGGTCACCACCACCGTGGTTGTGTAAAGTGCTGTATAAATGAATAAATGAAATGAATAAATGATACCTCTCCAACCTTCTTCACCCCTATGTTCCTTCTCGGGCCTTGAGCTCATCCGACCAGCTGCTTTTGGTGGCACCATAAACCAGGTTGAAGCTCTGAGGAGATTGGTCGTTTTCAGTCGTGGGCCCAAAACTCTGGAACAATCTGCCCATCAACATTCGACAGGCCACTTCAGTCTCTGCTTTTAAATCTCTCCTCAAAACACATTTGTACTCCTCTGCATTTAACACAGTGTGATCTCATTTAGTTTTTCATTGTTGATGATTGTATTCATGACTTTTGCTTTTACTCCCTGACATTTAACGCAGGGTGATTTGATTGAGTGCTTCATTGTTTCTAACTATATTTCATGTTTTTTATGCTTTTATTCCTGATGCTGTAATATCTTATTAATATTTGATGCAATGATCTTTTTTGTTAAGCACTTTGATAACAGTTACTGTTTTAAACGTGCTATATAAATAAAGGTGACTTGACTTGTCTATTAGTCAATCATGGTCTGTCATTGCACATTCTATATTGTACATAATTTTAAAATTACTTTTATAAAAGAGGTGGTGAGTAAATCGTGAGAGAGTCAAGAAACGGTTTTAAAATTGCCTTTACCTTCAATGGTTTTGCTTCAGATCTGTTTCAATAGTCTGTGGCTACATTAGGCACAATACATGGTTTTAATTTTATCTGCTTTGTCATAGCCTGGTTAAAACCAGACCCTTGTCCTTCACTTCGCTTTGTACTAGGGTCTGGGACTTCTCCCATAGACAAGGATTTCTCCGGTCGATTTTTGACCGGACCAATCAGAGAACAGAAGGCGGAGTTTTGTTAGTTTAGCCTGGCGAGGTCCAGGCTATTCAGATAAATAGCTCAGAAACCACTCGGTGGATATTTTTTCTGCTACCAGTGTGTAATTATATGGCTCTAATTTACTGACTGTTGGCCTAGATGAAACATTTGAGATAAAATTCGATTTTTTATCATTTAT
This sequence comes from Garcialebias charrua, assembly GCA_038048925.1. NCBI lineage: Eukaryota > Metazoa > Chordata > Actinopteri > Cyprinodontiformes > Rivulidae > Garcialebias > Garcialebias charrua. The sequence goes on along the minus strand of JBBPBX010036975.1, from coordinate 7,630 downwards.
TTTCGTAGCGCACCCGAGGCTGTTTGGAAAATGTCAAACCGAAACAATTTAAATCCAGCAGATTTGACCATTTCGTGAATTGATTTAGGAACTGTTAAGCTCAGGAACACTTCTGATATAACGTCAGCTAAGAAATGTATTTTTTCTCAGCAAAGAAATAATAGTTTTTTACCTTGTTTTCATGAAAATTCCTTCGTGGCGGCAGCCATTTTAACTGACGACGTCAGTCGACGTCGTTCAAAACTCCGCCTTCTGTTCTCTGATTGGTCCGGTCAAAAATCGACCGGAGAAATCGTTGTCTATGGGAGAAATGCCAGACCCTAGTACAAAGCGAAGTGAAGGACAAGGGTCTGGTTTTAACCAGGCTAGCTTTGTCCCATAACTAAACTTGAAACAAAATGTTTTTCATTGAGATCGTACAACTTAATAATAAAATTTGACTAACTTATTTCCAAAGATGCTCTCCAGATGAAAAGAAAATGGCTGCAGTGGCTTCTTACACTCTGAACCAGTGGAATTGTTTTGTCTACTTTTAATCCAGGAGACATTGATCAGATAAACCCTGAGCTGCTGTGACAGTGCTCCAAAACCTGCCTGATACATATTTAACCCACAAAGCTTCCTGAATGAAATGTTGATTTTGGCAGCTCACCATGATCTTGGTGGTGTAGGCACAGTTGACCCCAATGCCAAGGACGAGGAGGTCCAGAACCTTTGGGGTGATGAGGTCCGGCTCCGGAACCTTGTTGTAGTGCCGCCCAGAGATGTAGACCTGCACCACCCTCATCCGATTCATTGTCAGTGTGCCGGTCTTGTCGGAGCAAATGGCTGTGGCATTGCCCATCGTCTCACATGCATCCAGATGTCGTACGAGGTTGTTGTCCTTCATCATTTTCTGATGACAAAAAGTTTGGGTGTCGTATACAGAATGATACCTATGCATCAACAACATTAAGAACGTTTAAGTTAGGATTGTCTATTGTGAGCTAAACAGCTGCTGACTCTCCTCTAACAAGAAGTTCTGTTCCGTCTAAAACAGATGGATGGCACATTTTTATATAAAAAACAAGATGACCTTGCTTTGTGACTTTAACTTTGAACCAGGAGGGATGAACTGTTGACGCAACACTCAGTTTAGTGATGCCACATGTGTGTATGAAGTTTTGTTAAATTATTTTGAGCAGGTCAGAAGTTCTGGCCCAGACAAGAGAAAGTTTATATACGGACAAACAGACTGTACCGTCAGGAATGGCATCCGATGTAAAACACTTTTGCCAAAACCATAATGCGAGTTTGTCAAAGCAAAACCATACCGGATCGGTCGAGGCCCGGGTTAACAACGACCACCACCGGTGCTGTTGACAAACAGGGTGCCGGAGGAAATTGTATTACTGTTAGGGAAGACCCCGAGGAGAGAAACGTGTCAGGAGACAGAGGGAGAAGAGGAAAGTGAAGAATGTAGGACTGAGGGTTGCAACTCTAAATGTGGGGACAATGACAGACAAAGGTAGAGAGCTGGCTGACATGATGCAGAGAAGAAAGGTAGATGTTTTATGTGTCCAAGAGACCAAGTGGAAGGGCAGCAAGGCTCGCAGTATTGGAGCAGGGTTCAAACTGTTTTACCATGGTGTGGATAGAAAGAGAAATGGAGTAGGGGTGGTCCTGAAGGAGGAGTTGGCAAAGAATGTAGTAGAGGTGAAGAGAGTGTCAGATAGGGTGATGTGCCTGAAGGTAGAAGTAGAAGGTCTGATGCTAAACATCGTCAGTGGTTATGCTCCACAGGTTGGATGTGATGGGGAGGAGAAAGATTCTGGATGAAGTGATAGAGAGTATTCCCAGGGAGGAAAGAGTGGTGATTGGAGCAGACCTGAATGGACATGTTGGTGAAGGAAACAGAGGATGAGGAAGTGATGGGTAGGTTTGGTGTCAAGGAAAGAAACCAGGAAGGACAGATGGTGGTGGATTTTACCAAGAGAATGGAAATGGCTATAGTCAATACCTATTTCCAAAAGAGGGAGGAACATTTACCGATCAATTTACCGATCGATCTACGTTCCCACCCTCATCTATGGTCATGAGCTTTGGGTTGTGACCGAAAGAACAAGATCTCGGATACAAGCGGCTGAAATGAGTTTTCTCCGCAGGGTGGCTGGACTCTCCCTTAGAGATAGGGTGAGAAGCTCAGTCATCCGGGAGGGACTCGGAGTAGAGCCGCTGCTTCTCCACATCGAGAGGAGCCAGTTGAGGTGGCTCGGGCATCTGGTTAGGATGCCTCCTGGACGCCTCCCTGGTGAGGTGTTCCGGGCATGTCCCACCGGGAGGAGACCCAGAGGAAGACCCAGGACGCGCTGGAGGGACTATGTTTCTCGGCTGGCCTGGGAACGCCTTGGGATTCCACCGGAGCAGTGTTAATTTTGACAGCTATTTTTAATTTAGTTTTAGTCTTAGTCATGTGACTAAAACATCATTAAGTTTTAGTCATTACTTAGTCATCAGAATTTTTTTTGTTTTAGTCTAATTTTAGTTGACAAATCAATGAAAACATTTAGTCGACTAAATCTACAGTCAATTAAGTCGACTAAGTTATACATAGTAAAAACTTTTCATCAATTCTCTGTAGTTACTAAAACAAAACAATGTTTTAACCATAATATTAATATTAATATGCAACATACAACAACAAATAAAACTTTTTTCAAACATTATTTGTCTAACCTTGCTTTTAACAGTAAAACTACAAGCAGTACTTGAATCCAGTGTTAATTTTGACAGCTATTTTTAATTTAGTTTTAGTCTTAGTCATGTGACTAAAACATCATTTAGTTTTAGTCATTACTTAGTCATCAGAATTTTTTTTGTTTTAGTCTAATTTTAGTCGACAAATCAATGAAAACATTTAGTCGACGAAAATAATTAGTCGACAAAATTAACACTGCACTGGAGGAGCTGCTCCAAGTGGCTGGGGAGAGGGAAGTCTGGGCCTCCCTACTTAGGCTGCTACCCCCGCGACCCGACCCCGGATAAGCGGAAGACAATGGATGGATGGGAGGAACATAGAGTGACCTATAAGAGTGGAGGAAGGAGTACACAGGTCGACTACATTCTGTGTAGAAGAGGAAACCTGAGGGAGATTGGAGACTGTAAGGTTGTGGCAGGGGAGAGCGTGGCCAGACAGCATCGGATGGTTGTGTGTAGAATGACTGTTGTTGCGAAGAAGAGAAAAAGAGTAAAATCAGAGAAGAAGACCAAATGGTGGAAGCTAAAGAAGGAAGAATGTTGTGAGAAATTCAGAGACGAGCTGTTAAAGGCTCTGGGTGGTAAGAAAGAGCTTCCAAGTGACTGGGCTACTACAGCAACAGTAATTAGAGAGACAGGTAGGAAGGTACTTGGTGTGTCATCTGGACAGAGAATGGATGATAAGGAAACCTGGTGGTGGAATAGTGAAGTGCAGGACGCCATTCAAAGAAAGAGATTAGCCAAGAAGAAATATGACAGTGAGAGGACTGAAGAGAGGAGACAGGAATATAAGGAGATGGGACATAGAGCAAAGAGGGAAGTAGCTAAGGCAAAGCAGAGGGCGTACAATGAGTTATATGGGAGACTGGACACTAAAGAGGGCGAGAAGGACTTGTACCGATTGGCAAGACAGAGGGATCAGGCTGGAAAGGATGTGCAACAGGTTAGACTTATTAAAGATGGGAATGGGAATGTTCTAACAAGTGATGAGCGTGTCACAGGAAGATGGAAGGAGTACTTTGAGGAGCTAATGATTGAAGAGAATGAAAGAGAAAGAAGAGTGGAGGTACTAGAAACTGTGGACCAGGAAGTGGGAAAGATTAGTGAGGGTGAAGTCCGGAAAGCTCTGAAAAGAATGAAGAAGGGGAAGGCAGTAGGACCTGATGACATACCAGTGGAGGTTTGGAAATGTCTTGGAGAGATGGCAGTGAGGTTTTTGACTCAAATATTTAATGGAATATTTGAGGGTGAGAAAATGCCTGAAGAATGGAGAAGAAGTGTGCTGGTTCCCATTTTTAAGAACAAGGGTGATGTACAGAGTTGTAGCAACTACAGGGGAATTAAGTTGATGAGCCACACAATGAAGATCTGGGAGAGAGTTGTGGAAGCAAGACTTAGACAAGAGGTGACTATCTGTGAGCAGCAGTATGGTTTCATGCCAAGAAAGAGCACCACAGATGCCATCTTTGCTTTGAGGATGTTGATAGAGAAGTACAGAGAGGGTCAGAAAGAACTCCATTGTGTGTTTGTGGATTTAGAAAAAGCATATGACAGGGTGCCAAGAGAGGTGTGGTATTGCATGAGGAAATCTGGAGTGGCAGAAAAGTATGTTAGACTGGTACAGGACATGTATGAAGACAGCAGGACATGTATGAGGACAGCAGGACATGTATGAGGACAGCAGGACAGTGGTGAGATGTGCTGTAGGAGTGACAGATAGCTTCAAGGTGGAGGTGGGAGTGCATCAAGGATCGGCTCTGAGCCCCTTCTTGTTTGCTCTGGTGATGGACCGACTAACAGATGAGGTCAGGCAGGAATCCCCATGGACTATGATGTTTGCAGATGACATTGTGATCTGTGGTGAGAACAGGGAACAAGTGGAAGAGAACTTGGAGAGGTGGAGGTATGCACTTGAAAGAAGAGGAATGAAAGTCAGCCGTAGTAAGACAGAGTACATGTGTGTGAATGAGAGGGAGGCCAGTGGAACAGTGAGGCTACAAGGAGCAGAGGTCACAAAGGTGCAGGACTTCAAGTACTTGGGGTCCACTGTCCAGGAAAATGGGGAATGTGGTAAAGAGGTGAAGAAGAGAGTCCAGGCAGGATGGAGTGGATGGAGAAAAGTTTCAGGAGTGATTTGTGACAAAAAGGTGTCAGCAAAGGTCAAAGGAAAAGTTTACAAGACAGTGGTGAGACCAGCTATATTGTATGGTCTGGAGACAGAGACATGGACAAAAAGACGAGACAGAACTGGAAGTAGCAGAAATGAAGATGTTGAGGTTCTCCTTAGGAGAGACAAGGATGGATAAGATCAGGAATGAGATAATCAGAGGTACAGCACATGTTGAACATCTGGGAGATAAAGTTAGGGAGGCCAGACTGAGATGGTTTGGACATGTCTAGAGTAGGGACAGTGGTTTGGACATGTCCATTTTAGGGACAGTGGTTTGGACATGTCCAGAGGAGGGACAGTGGTTTGGACATGTCCATTTTAGGGACAGTGGTTTGGACATGTCCAAAGGAGGGACAGTGGGTATATTGGTAGAAGGATGTTAGAAATGCAGCTGCCAGGTAAAAGCCAAAGAGGAGATATATGGATGCAGTTAGAGAGGACATGGAGGTGGTTGGAGTGAGGACAGAGGATGCAGAGGACAGAGTGAGGTGGAGGAGGATGACTCGCTTTGGTGACCCCTGAAGAGGGAAAAGCCAAAAGAAGATGACAATCAACCGTGATTTTTAATTATTGGATCCAGCCCTTATGTAAGCTGAATACACCTAGACTCCCATAAAATAAGGTTTTTTTTAATATAAAGTGTTGATTGTCCAGGCAAAACTGGACCTTGTACTTTTTTTTATTTTTTTAAATTTTTTTCATTCAACCTTTATTTAGTCAGGTAAATCTTTTGAACCTCATGGGCTCATTTAGAGTCAGAGTCAGAGAGTCTTTATTGTCATTTGCACCGCATGTGGTACATGAGATGAAAACGAGATTATGTACACGAGGTCCCAGTTACATCCAACAACAAATGAAAGAGAAAAACAGTAATAACATCGAGAACTAACTAAGAAAAACATCAACTAGTAATACACTAAGCCTAATATAGTGGGAATAAACAGCAGCACGAACATGAGTTTGTATGAGCAGATGGTCACAGATGAACACAGATGAACACAGCAACAAGAAAACAGATCAGCATCAGCATGATGTGATATTTTGCAGTGTTTATTTTTATTTTATTTTTATTTATTCATGAGTCTAACAGCCTCAGGGTAGAAGCTGTTCCTCAGTCTAGTGGTTCTACACTTGATGCTCCTCAACCTCCGTCCTGAGGGGAGTGGGGCAAAGAGTGAGTGTGCTGGGTGAGTGAGGTCTTTCATGATGCAGGTGGCTCTTTTCCTGCATCTGGAGGTGTAAATGTCTGTGATGGTGGGGAGACTGACTCCAACAGACTTCTGTGCAGCCTTCACCACTCTCTGTAGAGCTTTCCTCTCTTCAACTGTGCAGCCTCCATGCCACACGTTGATGCTGGAGCACAGGATGCTCTCCACTGCACACCTGTAGAAGGAGGTGAGAACTGGGCTGCTCAGACCAGCTCGTCTCAGCCGTCTGAGGAAGTAGAGTCTCTGATGACCTTTCTTGATCAGGCTGGTGGTGTTGTTGCTCCAGCTGAGGTTATCATTCATGTGTACACCCAAGTATTTGTAGCTGGAGACCACTTCCACTGCAGACCCACCTATTATCAGTGGGGCATGGGTGTGTTTGTTCCTTCTGAAGTCCACAATCATCTCCTTTGTCTTCTTCACATTCATGTGAAGATTATTCTCTTTGCACCAGCTCTCCAGGTGTTCCACCTCCTGTCTGTAGCTGGACTCATCATTGTTTGTGATGCATCCCACCACCGCTGTATCATCTGCAAACTTAACAATATGACAGCCTGGAAGTGTGGCTGTACAATCATATGTGAGCAGAGTGAACAGAAGGGGGCTCAGCACACATCCCTGAGGAGAGCCAGTGCTAAGGGTTATGGTGGAGGAGGAGAAGTTGTGGATCTTCACGGACTGTGGTCTGTCTGTTAAGAAGTCTAGTACCCAGTTACAAATAGAGGGGCTTAGTCCAAGTGTAGATAGTTTGTCTATCAGAGTTTGGGGGATCATGGTGTTGAAGGCAGATGTGAAGTCCACAAAGAGCAGACGCACGTATGAGTCTTTCTGATCCAGGTGGGTGAGAGCAGTGTGGACCACGGAAGAAATGGCGTCCTCTGTTGATCGGTTCTCACGGTATGCGTATTGATGAGGGTCCTCATTGATGTTGACGGTTGCCTTGATGTGGGACATGACCAGTTTCTCAAAACATTTAGCGACTATCGGGTCGTGGTCGGAAGCTCCGAGCGCTGGGCGTGTCTTCGCCGTGTATGCCCCCTTTACATTTGTGAAGACTTGGTCGAGTGTTTTATCTCCTCTCGTAGCTGCGAAGACGTTCTTATTGAAGGCTGGGAGGGACACTTGGAGATCTACGTGATTGACGTCCCCGCAAACAATGAAAAGCCCCTCAGGATATTTACACTGCAGCGAGGTGAGTAAGTCATGAATTTCTCTCTGGGCGTCATTAGCATTAGCATCAGGGGCTATGTAAATAACGCTGATTACGATCACTGAATAGTCACGTGGCATATAATGCGGCCTACATCTTATTGTGATCAACTCCACGGCAGCTGAACAAGCTCTTTTTATCACAGCACAGTTCGTGCACCAATCCTTGTGTACGTAAATACAAACACCACCACCTCGCGTTTTCCCCGTAGTCTCGATGCACCGGTCTGTTCTGAAGAAGAGCCGGTCGTCCAGCTCGTAAACAGAGTCAGGAGTGTCTTCAGAAATCCACGTTTCCGTAAGACAA
>JBBPBX010036974.1:18906-31186 GCA_038048925.1 Garcialebias charrua | reverse complement strand
ACGGGAGAAGGAGGATTGATTAATACCAACATACAAAGCATTACAATAATCAAGTCTGGAGGTCACAAAGGCATGGATGGCCTTCTCCAGGGGCCTCATGTATCAAAGACTTGCGTGGATTCCTCACTGAAAAGTGACGTACGGTCAAACCCAGAAATGTGTGCACGCACAAAAGGATCCGGATGTATCAAACTGAGCGTACACCTGAATCCACGCACATTCCTTTTGTACATCACAATTGACGTGGAACTGAGCGCACGTGAGACACCTCCCCTGACACGCCTACATTTACATATGTTAAACAGATGCAAATTACTTCCTGCATGTGTGAAGGACATGTTTGTTTGATCCCTGCGCGATCAGAAATGATTTCTAGATTCGGGAAAATAATGAATATAATATAATATGAGTGAGGACAAACATCCTAAGTAAGAATAGTAATAAAATGTGTTCATCATGCAAAGAACGAGTGATTGTCGGTATTTGTGTGCGCGCGCACCCTGCTGTGGTGCGCGAACCGGCTCATTCATTCATTCTGTGTGGAAATATTAACTTTGCGCACGAGTTTATTACCATTATTACTGTAAACACAGAGGAACTTACTTGGATGTTTGCTAGAACATAGATCTTTGTTTATGTAGATGATGTGAAGAAACGAGTCTGTGCGTCTTGGTGGAGACATTTCATGACATCAGTCCGCAGCCCTGTGCGCAGTCTGTCTGTGAAGCTTTTACTCTCCTACAAGTTATATAAGGTGTACTTTCACGTGTCATTTTGGAGAAATCTACAATAAACGCAGATAATGAAACACCTCCAGCTGCCGTGTCGACACCGGTGAGGGTGCGCGCGGCGCGCTCCAAGCGCGACCACTCAGCCTTTGGAATCATATGGATGAGACATTCCATTGGACATGATCCGGCTTTGTGTGGACTGGACTGCACAGTCCCGATCGACCTGCAGCTCCCTCTGTGGAACAGTTTGACCGCTGCTTCTGTATGCACGCGTGATGCACGGCTCCCCAGAGCGCAGCAGCAGTGCCAAACTGAAAAATGATTATTTCTGAAAACGGCTGATAAGCCATATCCTAGATCAGAAAATTATATCTGTTTCTAAATAAATGCTCTGCGTGTTACACTATTTATTCTCCAGTAAGGCTGAATGAATCCGTTCCTGTTAAATTTATTTTTGGCACAACTTTGCGCGTCCTTTATTTCACTGCGTCATGTGGATGTAATACTTGTTAATCGTGTGTTTGGAGGGAATATTAATCATTTTCACATCATGAACAGTTAATAATAATAATAATAATAATAATAATAATAATAATAATAATAATAATAATAATAATAATAATGAATTCAATTTATAACGCACTTTTCATTAATGGAAATCTCAAAGTGCTACAAGGTGCAACATATTTGAATGTCAATAAGACAAATAATAAAACAATTAAAATCAACAACAGTATCAGCTAAGATCAAAAGTAGAATCATGAGGAGTAAAGTATGCTCGGTTGAAAAGAAAGGTCTTCAAGCCGCTCTTAAAGTCAACCACAGACTGTGGGGCTTCAGTTTCTCTGAAACACCTGTAAGTGTCGCCAAAGGAACAAGAACCACAGAAACGTGCGTACGCCTGCTCGGGAGCTTGCGTGGATATGTACCTGGATGCGCATATATTCACGTTCAGTTCAGTTTTGATACATACGGGGTTTTGCGTGGAAAGTGACGTGCGCAATGTTTTTGTGCGCACGCACGGTTGATACATGAGGCCCCAGGTCATTGAACCATTTACTTACATATGCAACTTGTCTCTTTCAGAGGGCATATTTCCTGATAATATGAAAATTGCTAAAGTGATCCCTATTTTTAAAAATGGTGATAAAGGTGTTTTTGACAATTATAGACCCATTTCACTGTTACCACAATTCTCTAAAATTCTTGAAAAAGTATTTGTAAACAAATTGGATAAATTTCTTGAAAAACACGACATCTTGAGTGCTAGCCAATATGGATTCAGAGCAAAAAATTCCACATCAATGGCACTTATGGAATTAACAGAAAAAATCACCACAGCCATAGATCAAAAACAACACTGCATAAGTTTATTTGTTGACTTAAGAAAAGCGTTTGACACTATTGACCATACTATTCTTGTCACTAAACTGAACAGGTATGGTATTAGAGGGCGAGCTCTGCAGTGGATACAAAGTTATTTGACGGACAGAAAGCAGTTTGTGTATGTTGACGATACAAAATCTGATTTCTGTCCAATTACATGTGGAGTCCCGCAGGGCTCGATACTCGGACCAAAGTTGTTTATTTTATACGTAAATGATTTAGTGAAGGTGTCTGAACTGCTAAATTGTATATTGTTTGCTGATGATACTACCTTCTTTTATTTTGGTAGTGACCTTGAACAAATGACTGCGTTGATAACAATGGAATTTGCAAAAATACAAACCTGGTTTAAATTAAACAAGCTATCACTGAATCTTGGAAAAACCAATTGCTATTTAGTAATACAAAAAAGAATATGGATTTTTTTCTATATTGATGGTGTGGAAGTCAAGAGAGTTAATGAGGTGAAGTTTTTGGGTGTGGTAATTGATGACAAACTGTCGTGGAAACAGCACATCACTTTGGTAAAAATTAAGTTAGCCAGATCTACTGCGGTACTGTATAAAGTTAAAGATTTTTTGAATGAGACAGCTTTGCATTTGTTATATAATACCATTTTTGTTCCACATTTAATTTATTGTGTTGAAGTTTGGGGAAAGGCATTTAAAACTATGACAAAGCCTGTTTTTATTTTACAGAAAAGAGCTGTGAGAATTATTTTAGGAAAACCTTATTGTCATCCATCTAATACATTATTTAACCAACTTAAGTTATTGAAATTTTATGATTTGGTGGATTATAATATTTCATTAGTTATGTATAAAGCTCAACACAACTTACTGCCTCCAAACGTTCAAAAGTTTTTTGTCAAAAGAAGGTCTTGTTATAGTCTTAAGGGAACTGAGATTTTTGCAAAACCTCAGTATAGGACCAGTTCGAAAGGTCGGACTGTTTCGATACAGGGAATTGATTTATGGAACAATTTAGAAAACGATGTTAAATACGCTAAATCTATGCTTGTGTTTAAAAAAATGATTAAATCTAAGTTGTTAACAAAATACGAAAATCTTTAGTTAAATCGATTCTATTAGTAAGTATTTAGTCAAAAAATGAAGTTTTTTTGTTCAATTACTAGAAAAACATTGCATTAGTTAATTGTTTGGATTGAGTTTGCTTTTGTGTTTTTTTTTAAGAAAAAAAAGGGGCAGATACTATAAGATTATTTCTTCTCTCTGCCTCCTTTCATTTTATGTCTTTTATATTGTACACTGTATGTTTAAATGTTGTTTTTTATTGATGTAAAATGAATACATTTAATTTAAAATATATATATATGAGGAGCTTGTATTGTAGTTCTCCCTGATCAGAAATGGTGCATAAAACCTTTTTAAATCCCCACAGTTTCACAAAACTCTCTAAGTGTCCAGTGTCTCTGTGGAAGCAAGACTCCAACGCCAGTCTGGCCTTGATGTTGCACTTCCACAGAGCCACGGCATCAAGTTGAGGTCCAGCCTGCAGCCTGTCCCTGCGAGACAAATAAACAGCCATTTTTGCTTTGGCTACCAGAAAGTTTAAATTTTGGGATTTAAACTTTGTGGCTTTGCTGTACTCCATTAATAAAAACAGATTTGGTGAAAACTGTGTCATATAAGAGGCTAAAGATCCTTGTCAATGCATAAACAGATCAATCCGTCGAGCACAATCTGTGAAAACGTGAAAAACACTCTCAGGCAAACTGCAAAAAGGACACTTGTTTAAAACCTCAGGATTGATGACCGACAAAAACGAGTTTGTTGCAATGGCGCCATGAAGGATCCTCCATTGAAGATGAAGAAGAAGAAGAAGTCTCCACCTGAGGAACAGAGGCAGTCTCCACCTGGCTGGCCAGCTGATGCATGTCTCATTATTGGTGCTCTTTGTATAAAGGTTTGTGGTGGGAGTTAGAGGACTAGGTAAGTTTGGGGTACCCTGTACATTTCCATCACGTAGGTGTTTTTCTGTTAAATACACCAGGTAAGTAGGTGGGTGCCACCCATGTAAGTTTTGGTGAAACTGTTGTTAGATAAGGTTAGCAAGGTTTTTCTTTTCTATTTATTTTATGTAGCTTAGACTATAGTTAGGCCCTGTTTTGTTTTATTGTTTTCTCTGATTTGGCACCACCTAACTGTCCCTTTCTCCCCCACAGTTTGTATGAGACTCCAAGGGATTTTTGTGTTGGCTGTAAAATAAATCCCTTGTTTTATAACATTCACTTGGACTCCTGAATTTTTGTGGTTGTCATGTTACTCCCCTTCTCCTCACAAAGGGGGGGCCGTAACAAGTGGGGGCTCGTCCGGGATATATTTTCCCTGAGCTATAGACATCCACAATAATTTGAGATCCTTGTGTCTGTTTAGAAATGAGCTTCAGCTTAGAGGAGTTTGTACAGGCTCCTAGGAGCTGGAACTCTGTCGTGAGGACGACTTGTGTCTGGCTGGGCGCTTTGACGTTCCAATGAAGGGGCATTTTTCAGAGGCTGAAATTGAAAGCATTGTTGTTCGAAGAGTGGTTGAGATTAAAGTCCTTGTGGACTTAAGCCAAATGGATGTAAATGTTTTTGATAATTCTTCTGTTGGTCTAGGACTCCCACCTTCAAAAGATGGAGGAGCGGTTGTAATGGCAACTCCCCCAAAGGGGTTGGCAGACCCACAGGCGCCCCCTGCGACTTTACCACGGTTCGATCCTGTGTCGCCAGAAATCAGTGGCTCCAGTGGTAAAGTCAGACTCAAGGTTCGGCTAGCTCGCTTACAGTTGAAGGCACAGGTGAGGGAGTTGTGGTGACCGGGTAAAAACAAGTTTGATGTCAGCAAGAATTGCTTTGCTGCTTGTTGTCTCCCTCTGCGGCTGCTCATTGTCTCCCTCTGCGGCTGCTCGTTGTCTCCCTCTGCGGCTGCTCGTTGTCTCCCTCTGCGGCTGCTCGTTGTCTCCCTCTGCGGCTGCTCGTTGTCTCCCTCTGCGGCTGCTCGTTGTCTCCCTCTGCGGCTGCTCGTTGTCTCCCTCTGCGGCTGCTCGTTGTCTCCCTCTGCGGCTGCTCGTTGTCTCCCTCTGCGGCTGCTCGTTGTCTCCCTCTGCGGCTGCTCGTTGTCTCCCTCTGCGGCTGCTCGTTGTCTCCCTCTGCGGCTGCTCGTTGCCTTTCTTGTTCCCTAACCTTTTAAGTTTAGGTTTTAAGGGGGGAGGTGTTACAGCCAATGGCCTTGTATGTTTTATTTAGTCATTCAGGAGTACAACCTCAAGATCTGCTGGTGAAGATTCTCAGTCGTCTAGGACATGATAAAATCAAAAAAAGGCGTTCAATACAAAATCACTTAACTTTATTTGTTACAGAAAACGTTTTGACCTCTATCCAGAGGGCTTTATCAATTCTATGAGCAGACTGTGTGCGAGTGGAGTTATAACAGTCTTAGGATACACGCACCAACCTATGTAAATTGCAAGCTGAGGTAACACATACATGTAAATTGACCAATCACACCTTAACCTTGTATTAACGCCTTTTTTTGAACCTCAAGATCTGCCATGACAAGGGGTCTGAAAATGTGTTTGGCAGGTGCTTTGTCACGTGCACTTTAAGCTTGTGTTTTACTTTGAGCATTCCAAACATTTTGTTTGGACTTTTAAGGGGGTAGGTGTTACATGCCTGCAGGCTGTTTGTGTTTTTTTCTTTCTCCTGCCCCTTTGTTTGTCTCTTAAAATGTAGTAGGGAAGCTGGTGTCAATCTCCCTTGATTAGAGCCTCTCCACCATGGGCCAATCAGCATCCAAGGAGGCCTTGTACCTGAGGAACAGGGGTAGTCTCATTCACCGTGTTTCCATCTATTTTCATTTCGAATTTTGAGCTAATTTTTGAAATCTCGCAAAAATGTAAATACAACTTAATGCGGATCAGAAGTGTTTCCATCACCTGGTTTGAAGCGCATCTACCGGGCCACGCACAGCGTCATTACATCAGACGTCAGCGTCATTACGTCAGACGTCAGCGTTACGCATGTCTACAGTAAACAGGAAGTAGCGGTTGAAAACAGGACCCGACCACACATCTCGTCAAAATGGAGAGAATATTTCAGGTACGTGTTGCTATCGGGCAAGTTGTATTTATTCTGTCATGCCAACTAGTTTTAGCGATGTTACATGTTGTCCGGAGCAGAAACAGCTGATCAGTCACGTGACGTGAATGTTCGCTACACTGTTAAAATAAATAGGGTGGTTAGACTTAAAAACTTGAGTTCAAAAGCTGCCTTAAAACCACAAGTTAACCCAACTTCAAATAATGTTTTACTCCAACTTAGGATGGCAAGCTAGAAAAGTAGCCCAATTTATGATAAGTCATTGTTTAAATATGATACCATAAGTTGAAATGACTAACTATAGAACATTATTCATTCTCCAAAAATTGAGTACTCTTGTCAAGTAAAATTACAATCATATTCTATTTGAACTCAAATAATAAAGTTATACCCTTGTCTAATTAACGTTTACTTGTTGTATAAACTTCATACTCTGAGTTTAAACAACTTGCAAATTTACATTATCCATTCATAAAAACTTGTTTTCATTTGTTAAAATAACAAACATTTATATATACTTTCAACTCTCATTTTAAAGTTAAACTGACATACCAATTCCCTTTTTGAGTTAATTTAACTCAAGATTTTAAGGCAGCTTTTGAACTTAAAATAGCAATTTAAGTAAACAAACATTTCCAAATTTCACTTTCTAACCCAGCTCCAGAAGCTAACAAGGGAGCTAACACGGGACGCAGCAGCGGCTTTGACCACCTCCAAGTAAGAAATTATATTTTTATTTAATTTATATTTTTATTACTGTACTGTATTAATTAATTACACTGTGTTAGGTGTGTTAGGATAGGCGAAGTACGTACTGTACAGTACTTGGTACCACAAAAAAAAAAAATACAGGACATCCCCGAGTGACGAGGGTACGGAAGGTCTGACCTGCGAACAGATCGACCTGCGAACCGTTCTTAGGTCCCAAACTCGTTCGTAAATCGGGGGTTACCTTATACATATTATTTTTTTTATTTTTTTTACTATACGATTCGACTTACGTTTTTTTCGACATAAGAACGGTCCTTAGGTCCGGAACTCGTTCGTAAGTCGAGGGTTCCCTGTATCTCCTCTTTGGCCTCCCTCTTTGTCTTTTTCCTGGCAGCTGCATTTCTAACATCCTTCTACCAATATACCCACTGTCCCTCCTCTGGACATGTCCAAACCACTGTCCCTCCTCTGGACATGTCCAAACCACTGTCCCTCACGGTCATCCAGTTCCCATGAAAAAACGTCCACACACACAACTTTGAATTTGCCTTTGTCTTTTAAAAAGGAAGCCATAACGTTAACAAACACGAGACCACAGCGAGAAGTGTTGTCCTGCTGTCTTCATACATGTCCTGCTGTCCTCATACATGTCCTGCTGCCCTCATACATGTCCTGCTGTCCTCATACATGTCCTGCTGTCCTCACACATGTCCTGCTGTCCTCACACATGTCCTGCTGTCCTCACACATGTCCTGCTGTCCTCACACATGTCCTGCTGTCCTCATACATGTCCTGCTGTCCTCACACATGTCCTGCTGTCCTCACACATGTCCTGCTGTCCTCACACATGTCCTGCTGTCCTCACACATGTCCTGCTGTCCTCACACATGTCCTGCTGTCCTCATACATGTCCTGCTGTCCTCACACATGTCCTGCTGTCCTCACACATGTCCTGCTGTCCTCACACATGTCCTGCTGTCCTCACACATGTCCTGCTGTCCTCACACATGTCCTGCTGTCCTCACACATGTCCTGCTGTCCTCATACATGTCCTGCTGTCCTCATACATGTCCTGCTGTCCTCATACATGTCCTGCTGTCCTCATACATGTCCTGCTGTCCTCATACATGTCCTGCTGTCCTCATACATGTCCTGCTGTCCTCATACATGTCCTGCTGTCCTCATACATGTCCTGCTGTCCTCATACATGTCCTGCTGTCCTCATACATGTCCTGCTGCCCTCATACATGTCCTGCTGTCCTCATACATGTCCTGCTGCCCTCATACATGTCCTGCTGCTGTCCTCATACATGTCCTGCTGTCCTCATACATGTCCTGCTGTCCTCATACATGTCCTGCTGTCCTCATACATGTCCTGCTGCCCTCATACATGTCCTGCTGCCCTCATACATGTCCTGCTGCCCTCATACATGTCCTGCTGTCCTCATACATGTCCTGCTGTCCTCATACATGTCCTGCTGCCCTCATACATGTCCTGCTGCCCTCATACATGTCCTGCTGCCCTCATACATGTCCTGCTGTCCTCATACATGTCCTGCTGCCCTCATACATGTCCTGCTGCCCTCATACATGTCCTGCTGCCCTCATACATGTCCTGCTGCCCTCATACATGTCCTGCTGCCCTCATACATGTCCTGCTGTCCTCATACATGTCCTGCTGTCCTCATACATGTCCTGCTGTCCTCATACATGTCCTGCTGGTCGTCCTCTCTTTGCACCCTGTCATATGCTTTTTCTAAATCCACAAACACACAAATCCACAAACAAAAAAGATAAATTAGATAATAATAAAAGAACAATACCTCTTTTTGACCGGTTGAGGTGGTTGAATCTCTCGGTCATCATCATCAGGGCAGAGCTTTAATCTGGTCCAGGACTTGTTGACAATATCAGTTTTAGCTTTTTCATAAAGTGATGAACTTTTTGGCTGAAGTCTTGACATGATGGGGATGTCGTAGCGAGGTTCAGGTACTTTAAAGCCTGCAGATCAACAACATACAGACATGTTTTTGTGAATCCAGAGCTTTAAAAACTCATACAGTTTGTACCCTGATGCATGCTCAATAATCCAGGTAGAAAAATCTAAAAAAGCTCAGACGAAACGTTTCTACATATTTTTTGCTTTGTTTTATTTTTTTGAATGTCCAGAGGACCAGACTGAGCTTTTTTAGATCATACAGTTTGTGTTATTGATCTGGACCGATCTGATTTACCTGTTAAAGGTTGTTTAAATGCTGCTAGTTTTAGCGGTGTTTGCAAGCTGCTTTTCTTGCTTCTAGAAAATGTTCACGTTTGGATGACGTCGTTTCAAGTCCGTTAACACGTTAGACGTTAACAAGTTACGTGTTGTCTGCGGCAGACCTAATCTCCGTGAAAAAACGTCCACACACACAACTTTGAATTTGCCTTCGTCTTTTAACAAGGAAGCCATAACGTTAACAAACACGAGACCACAGCGAGAAGCTAGGGCTGCTAATGCTACACGTGCTACAAGATAATAGCGCCGTGCTGAAACTCGCCTAGGAATTTTATTTCCGTGGCGCATATTTTCCCGTTAATAACGTTTAATAAGTGAAAAAATAACCGAAACGGTACGCAGGGGGACACGACTAATTCCTGACAAGGTACACGACATTTAATAAGTGAAAAACAAAACGGTACGCAGGCGGACACGACTAATTCCTGACAAGGGACAAGTGGGGGGAAAAAAAACGGTACGCAGGGGGACACGACTAATTCCTGACAAGGGACATGACTAATCCCTGACGCACAGCCTTTTCCCGAAGCTGCAAACTCATCTGCAGTCAGCACGTCGAAGCAAAACTTTGACCAAGCGCCACATATGTGCTTCTGAGGGTGTACAATACAAAAATCATGGTAGCTGCTTGTATTTTATCTTAAGAAAAGTTCTATAAGCGCAACCGAAAGCATCTGCTTTAATTAACTCCTGCCCTCGACAGTTAGCAAGCTGTTGTCCTGTGTTTAAACATGTAACAGAGACACGAACTTTTATCTCTTAATAACATATTTTAACAACAAATGCAGCTTACCTTGTTTCTATTATTCCAACATATTCCCCGCGCGCCGAATTTGAACGACCTTGCGCCGGATCCAGGTCTTGGAAAAAATGGTATTCATCCGCGACTTTGCTTTCGACTCCTTAATCTGGTCAGGTGGTCCTCTTCTTCATTTAATATGCAATTCTAACTGGGATGGAGAACTTTATAAAGTCTGACTAAATATTACATCATATTTAGTCCCAATTCAGATAAAGAGCGAATTTCCGGCACTATTTTTTATCTCGCATTAATATTGCTAGTGGTGATCAGTTTTTATAAGATCCGGTTACTATTTTAAAACTCAGATTTTCAAATTAAGTTCGCACATTTAAATTTATGTTTCACAGACGTGACTCACAACCTTGAGTTGAAATGCCAATAACGCATGAAATTAAGTTGAAATTACATAACTCATTATGTTAATTGGAAGTAACTTATAGAAAAACGTTATGATAACTAATGGAGAGTATGACTTTTAACAGTGTACGGCAGAATTGAGTCGGCAAATCTGTTTCCATCTGTCGTTTTGCGCATCTGCTCATTTTCGAAGATCCCAAAAACCACCTCAAGTGAGCGTATAAACTTTTTGGCGAATTTGAGGAAGTAAATTCTCATTTTTCCGTTTCCATTAAGCTTTTCTGCTGCGATACTTCAAAATGCGCACCTAGAAACCTTGATGGAAACATGGCTAATACTGTGGGCCACATCAAGATCATGAATGTCCTCAAAAGGCAGGACATGGCAGAATGTATTGATA
Source organism: Garcialebias charrua (assembly GCA_038048925.1). Classification (NCBI taxonomy): domain Eukaryota; kingdom Metazoa; phylum Chordata; class Actinopteri; order Cyprinodontiformes; family Rivulidae; genus Garcialebias; species Garcialebias charrua. The sequence goes on along the minus strand of JBBPBX010036974.1, from coordinate 20,419 downwards.
AAACGACCTATTAACAAACTGGTAAAATATAACTTTCTCTGCATTCAATGACTACTTCTAAAAATTTAATATTTTATGTTTGAGTAATTTGGCATTACTGTATAAACATAAAAACTAATTTGATTTGACTAATAAAGTAATACTGAAGCACACAACTGTTATCTTGAAGTTCTGTCTCTGTGGAGTCACAGAAATGGTTATGGCGGGCCGGATTTGGCCCATGGGTCATGAGTTTGACACGTGATCTTGTGGTACTAAAAGTAACAAAAGGAAAAAAAATCACCAGTGTGCAATGTATTTTACAGCAAAAGTGTTGTCTGGTTTATTACCTTTGGTTATAAAGAACTGCATTTTTAGTGCAAGAAGAACAACAAACATAAAATAACCTAGATGCATGAAAATAAATTAAAGCCCCCAGTATAGCTCCGTGTGAGTCCGAGCGCCGCGGCACGCCGTGTGAGCGCCGCGGCAAAAGCCTTTGATCACGGGCTTGAACGCGCCAAGCTCAAATTTTACGACCGCCTACGCGCGCGCGTTGATAAACTGCCTCGCGTGTCAGCATGACCAATCAGCGACCTCAATTTGTCCTGTAGGTAAACGCTCCGCCCGGCTGCAGCTGCTGGAGCCTGCACTCCAGAGAGCTGCGCTTGCACAGAGCTATAATATGAACTGCCGGCGCGCAGCACACGCGAGTCCAGCGGCGCTGGACACAACGCACAGCTATACTGGAGGCTTAAGTTGTGCAAAAACAGACTAAATAAATTAAAATAACAAATATCAAGGAAATCCATAAGATAAGATAGAACTTTATTGATCCCGCAGGAAATTGTTGTGCCAGAGTACTTTAAATAATGTAAATTAACAATTACTTGAAACCACAGAAAATAGTAAAAAATAAATAAATAATGAAATTCAAAGCTGAATAATTAGTTCTTAAAAATATGTAAATGTATGCAATAAATCGTAAAACCTGAACTTACAATATTAAATAGAATCATATTGAAATCATTACCAAAAAAATGAAATTCCACTTAGGGGGCCCCCTAGTGGCCCCGGGGCCCTAAGCAGCCGCTTAGTTCGCTTATGCCTTGGGCCGGCCCTGATCAGGGAACTGTTCTTGATGACAAACTGACCTTTGACCCCCACGTGAACTCACTTTGTAAGAAGGTCCACCAGAGAATGTATTTTTATCTGAAACTGTGGTTTTAATGTTGATCCTACTTTTATGAAAAGGATATATTCATGTTTTATTGAGTCTCTTTTAACTTTCACCTTTTGGACTTTTAACGTGCAAGACAGGAGCAAAGTCTCAGGGATTGTCAGGATGTGCAGCAAAACTGCTGATCTACAGAACCTCACTGACCTACACAAGGTGAGGTCAGTGAACAAGACCAGGCAGATTCTGGCAGATCCTGATCACCACTCCATGGTGAGTTCATGTTGCTTCCATCTGGACACAGGTACCTACAGCCCAGATGTAAAATGAACAGACTAAAAACCATTCATCCCTGTA
>JBBPBX010036973.1:0-31187 GCA_038048925.1 Garcialebias charrua | reverse complement strand
TATATATGTATGTATATATATATATATATATACGACAGTAGAAAGTTATGTTTCATTATAGCAGACAACACAGCTGTTACAACTTTGATGACTCTTCATACTTCTACATTAACTTAGTTTTTTTTTAACAATTGAATGAAAATATATAACCAAAATATGTAAATTTTTCAATTCAGTTTCATTATAAGCTTCTATTTCATCACATTTTCACTGTAACATAGCACTTCTGTAAGTATCTAAACCACATTATGCATAAGAGTTCCTGGTCTTACCTGTGTGTCTTCTTCATTGTAGTCATAATTCACTGTTATAATGACAACCTCATCATCCTCATCTAATCTGCTCAGGTGTTCACCAGGAGTCCATATAACTGTGTCTGCTTCATCCACATCCAAGACAGATTCCGAAGGCTCCAGTTGTGTTGATTCAGAAGGAAGTGCATCTACCAAATCAACAACTTCAGAGCAGTGTTCAGGGCCATCGTTAGAAGAATGTAGGTGATTCCAAGCGTTCTCATCATCATTTAAATCAATGTCTTTTTGAATAAAGGATCCTTCACTGGCAGTTAAAGTTGAATGCATGTGACTCGATTGTCCTGGACTTTGTCTCGTCTCTTTCTCCCATCCTGTCAAATCGTTTTTAGGTGTTGATTGGATCTGGACATTGTGATTCTGTAAGAAAGAACAAAAAAGGAGTTAATTCTGCTGTGAAGTGGCAGCCATTTATGTTTTCAACTACTGAGTTGAAAGATCCATCCGTCCGTCCGTCCATCCGTCCTTCCCCTGCCAATCCAGGGTGGTGTCGCGGGGGCAGCCGTTCAAGTACACATGCCCAGACTTTCCTCTCCAAGGCCAAAAAACATAGCCCCCTCTGGTCTCAGAGGAGCTTGAAGCATTTCAGAGACATAATGTATTTGACCAAAGAAAATCCTTAAATAACTCCATCATATGACACATGTATATGTTTTTATAACAGTCTTTACAATATATGCAAAATCTGTTTTGATTTTTATTAACCCCTTCTGTTAACAGAACACAAGTATTTCAACAAAATTATTACTTTAAAGCTGCACTGGTAGAGTAATTTTTCCTCAAACTGTGGACAACCCCACCATTCCTCAACCCCCACCCCCCAATCCAGGTGTTGACTGTAGACTCCAGAGAACACCTTTAGACTAAAGTTTTTTTTATATTTAATTTTTAAATCAATGTAAAGTCATATAATTTATATTTATATCCTATATTTCTTCACCTATACTAACCATAATCTGGTTTTAAATATATTTAAATAACATGAAACTTTATAATCATGGTTATAATTTACTTTATTTTGAAAAACCAACACTACCATTGCTAGGGACTCTGCTCCAGTAGCAACACAGTGTATGCCTGCAGCTGAATGAAGGACAGGAGCTGATTGGTTGCTTTGTGTCATGGTATCCACCCCGGCCCCGGCCACTACACACCTTGGGGTGTCTATGAGTGCACACCTATTTCCCCAGCTCCCCGGGCGCTTTCTATGGCTGCCCACTGCACCACCTGGTGGTGGTTGGGTTAAATGCAGAGACGAATTTCGTCTTATATGGGAAACACAGATGACAAAAATGTGACATTTCTTTTTTTTTTTTTTTATCCCTGTTCGAAGTTCAAGCAGCTGTATTACCACAAGGAGGAGCCGGTGGAGTTTTATTTTTTCACAGAACATCTGTCTAATGTATTATTTGTCTAAATTTGTCAGAATATAGTGGCAATTTAAAGAAAAATGGAAATATATATATTTTGATAAAAGTTACCTAGTGCAGCTTTAAATTAAATCTTTTTACACATTGCCCAACAGTTCCAATAGTGCTGAATATTTCCACAAACCTGTTCAGTTATGTCACTGCCAGATGAATCGTCCACTTCATCAAGTATGAAATCATCTGACCCATGTGATCTGTTATCAGTGAACTGGAAACATCTTTCATTTAGGCTGACTGAAAAATCATCAGAGGCAACCTTTTCTCCACAGTCACTGACTTCAGATGAGAACTGAGCTGTTGAAGGTGTTTCTTCCCTTGTGCAAATGTAAAACCTCAGCAGCTTCAGTTTGGTTTTTTCATAGAGATGGCCGACTGTCTCATCTAAAGGAATCCGCTTTCTTTTAAAGTCACAGACCTCAAAGATAAAATCTCCAAGTGCTCCTTTTGTAGAGTTTCCATCTGGGAAATGAAGAGAACAGGTGTTTCAACGTGCGTTCATTTATTAATTATTTAACGGCACAATAACGGCTGCAATACACCAAAGATACAGTAGATGGCAGCATAACAAAGCTCTCCCATTAACAACCATTGAACAAATTACTGCTTCATATTTCAACACTCCCACTTAATTTTTTACAATGGTATTAAAACACAAGATAGTGCTGAAATAAATTTTAACTCAACTTGCACTTATTAACTTTCCAAAAAACAAACAAACTACAAAGCAAGACATTCTATCACAGATTTAAATTGGAAAAAGTCCAATTTTTCTTCTGTCTTGAATAACTGAGATGCCGAGGATGTAGGACAGTTCACCCAAGTCCTTCATTTTGTAGCGTTCTTGGAGAGCCAGTTTTAACTCATCCATTCTTTCAGTTGACTCTGTAATCAGCATCAGATCATCTACATAAACTGCAATTATCTCCAGCTCCTGTGACGACCTCACAAACACACAGGGATCCGAGGTGCTCTGCTTAAATCCAAGATCCATCATGAATTTTGTGAACTCTTTGTTCCAACAACGAGGAGACTGTTTTAGTCCGTAGATTGATTTTTTTAGTTTGCATACAAGATGCTCCTGACCTGGTTTGATGTATCCCTCAGGTTGTTCCATGTAGATTTCTTCTTCCAGGTGTCCATTTAAAAATGCGGTGACAACATCCATTTGATGTACATGTAAGTTATTCTGGATGGCAAAGGACAATAATGTACGAATTGAGCTAAAACGTACCACAGGTGAAAATGTTTCATAGTAGTCAGCACCATAAAGCTGTGAGTAACCTTTGGCAACAAGTCTGCACTTGTATCGCTCCACTTCTCCATCACTTTGATGCTTGACTTTGAACACCCATCTTGACCCAATGACCTCTTTGTCCTTTGGTGGTTCCACCAGATCCCATGTTTCATTTTCTTCCAGTGACTGGTATTCCAAATCAGCCGCTTCTTGCCACTTTTTTGCATTTGGACTCTTTAATGCTTCTTTCAGTGTGACTGGTTCCATGACAGAACACACATTAGCACAATGATCAACAGTCACCATATCTGCAAACTCGTCATATCCATATCTCTTTGGAGCCCTTCTGATTCTGCTTCCTCTTTGAATAGTTTCCTCAACAGTGACGTCATCATCAGTTGTTTCGTTTTCTTCTGTGATGGTAATCACCTCTTTCTCTGGGCAGGAAACGTCCTCCTTCTGTTTCCAGTCAAAGTCTGACTCATTAAAGATGACATCCTTTCGAATCAGAATTCTTCTTTTTTCTTCATCGAACAGACGATATCCTTTTGCGTTGTTTGCATATCCCACAAACCTGAGCTTTACAGCTTTCTTGTCGAGTTTTCGTCTTTCTGCATCTGGAACATGTGCATAAGCAACACAACCAAACACTCTCACATGGCTCATGTCAGGTTTTTTACCAGACCATCTTTGGTAGGGTGTCTCTCGCTTCAGAACAGATGTTGGCAATCTGTTTTGTATGTAGGCTGCTGTTGCTACTGCTTCAGCCCAGTACATGTTTGGTAACTTAGCATGCGACAACATGCTTCTAGCTGCTTCAACCAATGTCCTGTTTTTTCTTTCTGCAACTCCATTTTGCTGAGGTGTATGAGGTACAGACTTCTCATGGTGGATACCTTGAGCCTTCAAATATTCTTCAAACTCATTTGAAATGTACTCCCCACCATTATCTGATCTTAGTCTTGCAACTCTGTGTCCACACTCATTTGAGAATGTTCTCTCAAAATCCTTGAATTTGCTTAAGACTTCACTTTTTTGTTTCATGAAGTAAACCTTACAACAGCGAGAAAAGTCATCAATAAATGTTACAAAGTATTTTGACCCACCTATGGATTCAGTCTGCATGGGTCCACAGACATCACTATGGATCAGTTGCAGCTTACGTTTGGAACGGATTTTTCCCACTGCTTTACATGGCTGTCTTGTGAGCTTGCCTTCCACACAGGCTTCACAGAAAGGAAGTTCTTTGTCTGCAGATAATTTCACTCCATTCACCAGATCTTCTAGTTCCTTTAGTTTGGTGGTGTGACCCAAACGCTGATGCCATAAATTAGCTGTTACTGATGCACTTGATGCACTATGACAGACAGGTGAAGATCCTTTAACATCCAACTGGTACAGTCCATCAGATCTTTGTGTTCCCATTCCTCGAAGCGATCCATCCTTGTCACGTATGTAGCACCGAGATTTTTTGAACTGCACTGTATTTCCTTTTCTTGTAGCAGCTCCCACTGAAAAAAGATTTCCAGACAATTTTGGAACATATAACACATCATACATTGTGGCTGGTTTAGCATCACTTATTTTGAAGGTCATGTTCAATTTAACAATGCCAAAACCTTGAGCTTCCACCACCCTGCCATCACCCAGTTTTACAGATTGTGTTTCTGAAAACTGCTGGTAGTTTTGAAGATTTTCTTTTTCACAGGTCATGTGTTTTGATGCTCCAGAATCAATCAACCACTCAACTTGTCCTTGTCCTTCAGTTAGATTTGCATTTCCTGCAACAAAGGCACTCTCAGAGGGGTTTTCTTCATTTTCACATACAGCATTTTTGGCTTTGTGATTTTTATTTGTTTTTTCCAGCTTGGACAATTACGCTTTATGTGTCCTTCTCTGCCACACTTGTAACATCTCCATGAACTCTGTCGTTCAGCTCCCACTACTTTTGAATGGTCCTGCATTTCTCTGTGAACTTGTGTTGACATGGCTGATGCACCACCTGATGTAGCAGCACTGTAGTCATCATTAACATGGACTCTTTTTTGCTCTTCATTGATTAATGCTTGCTGAACAAACTGCAATGTCAAACTGTCCATCTTCGTTTCTAGAGCGGTGACAATTGTAGCATAGCTTGGTGGTAAGCTACCCAGGAGTGTTACAATCTGATCTTCTTCTTCAATTACAGCACCTATTGCTCTTAGCTGATCAGTCAGTTCCTTCATTCGTTTTAAATGGTCATTTAAGCTTTCCTTTTCCTTCATTTCACATCTGAAATATTTCTTCTTCAAGAATAGCTTATTAGCTAAAGTGTCTCTTTCAAAATGTCCTTTTAGCATGTCCCAAGCCTCTTTTGGAGTTTGGCAGCTTGTTATTAAATACAACTGGGGTGTACTCACATTCAGCACTAACATGGAAAATGCCTTTTCTCTCCGTCTCTCGAATTCTGCCCGAGCTTGTGCGTTAGCATCCGGAGTTAGCATATCCGTCTCCGTTAGCATGCCCCATAGTCCTTTAGCTTTTAGCAAATGCTCCATCTGAAACTTCCACGTTGCCCAGTTCTCTGGTCCGCTCAGCTTGTCAATAAACAGCTTATCATCCATTGTGAATCCCACAATTCCGTTTATCTGACTCAAAAACTTCACTTACTGAACTTTTTAGCGACGCTCTGGGCCCATAACCTGAAGAGAACAGGTGTTTCAACGTGCGTTCATTTATTAATTATTTAACGGCTCAACAACGGCTGCAATACACCGAAGATACAGCAGATGGCAGCATAACAAAGCTCTCCCATTAACAACCATTGAACAAATTACTGCTTCATATTTCAACAATTATCACGTACAGGCTCTTAATCTTTCCGTAAGGAGCTTTTAATCCGTTTTTGTTAGATGCTATTCGTAAGCTAACGGCTGAGCTTCGGCTATGTTCACGGGTGACAACAGCACCTCTATAGCGGTCAGAAAGTGTAATTACAGTCACTGTGATTAAGTAAGCTCTGCTACCATCTGCTGGTTACTTTAAAAGACTACGTCTTTTTACTGTAATTCTGTACTCGTTTCAGCTTTCCTGTTTATTTTAAATAGAGAACAGTTTGAGGTGTCGTACACGCAGCTTCTTTTAATTTGATTTTCACAAATTTACAGATAAGATGGCAGGCACAGCAGATGATGTCCCTGATACGTCCACAGTATACTGACACTGGGCAAATACCTCGTATGGTTCCCCTTGATTATCTGGATAAGGCTTTATTGTTGCTCACAGATCCCATCACAAGCTATGGTGACGATGTGGGAAAAATGTCTGAAGCAGAGATGGAGGGTGATTTAAAAGTTTTAGCTGATGGTGCTACTTCAAGTGAAAAAAAGCCAAAAAGCACCGAATGCTTGGCTAAATTGTCACTTTTGCTGAAGGCCAAATTGGACCTTGAAGTGCTTAGAGGCGATGATCTCTTACTGAAGCTGGATAATGAAGTTGTTGCACATCAGGCTGCTACAGACAGATGTTTTGAGATCCAGGACACAACATGAAAAGAAGTTGAGTCTTTAAATCTACAGATACAGTCGTTGACAGGGTCACATGATGACAGCATTCGTGCTAGAGAGCATGTTTATAACAAAGCTCTAGCAGACAATACTGAACTGCAGCAACAGTACACTGTGTTGAAAGCTGAAAATGATGATGTACTGAGGCAGTTGCAGGCATGCAAGGGAGAGAAGGATCATTATTACCTGTTGTGGCAGTCATCACAGGTGAGTGTGGAAATAAATCAACAGAAATTAACGGAATGTACACAAGAGATGGATGCATTCTCACAAAGTTTGTCGATGTTGCAAGGTCATAATGAAGACTTGAGAGCCCAATTAACAGATTGTAAGTCTGAATTGGCCTCTACTACTGATAAACTCAGTGTGGAGAGGAGGACGTGTGTGGATCTCATGTCGAGACTGAACCAAAAACCATCCCTGATAGCAAACGGATTCCGGACCGGATCCGTTCCGGATCTACCGTAGGATCCGAAACGGATGCTTAAAACGGATCCGGATCGGAGTCCACTTGCACACCGGATCGGATCCGATTCGGATCCGGATCACAGATCCAGATCGGATATGGCCCGGACCCTATCCGGATCCACTCATTAAAGAGGGTTTTTGGGTACATCCGGCCCGGATCCGTTTTGGACCCGTTCATGGAATGTTTCATCCGGCCCGGATCCGTTTTGGACCCGTTCATGGAATGTTTCATCCGGCCCGGATCCGTTTTGGACCCGTTCATGGAATGCTTCATCCGGCCCAGATCCGTTTATGTTACTCATATCGGAGGTGGACTAATTTGGTCCAGAACCTTTATTTATCATGAATTGAGAGAAGTAGCTAAAAACTTGTATACCAGCTCCAAAAAGACTCCATACATCTAACCAGTTTAACATTGAACACATGAAAATAATTTATTGTGAAGCTGCAAAATACCTAAAATTGGGTTCTGAGTAAATTTACAGTTTTGAGGCTGCACAATGGCGCAGTTGGTAGTACTGTTGCAGGTGTTAAAATCCCAGCCAGGGGTCTTTCTGCATGTGTTTGCATGTTCTCCGTGTACATGCATGGGTTCTCTAGGTACTTCATCTCGTCTGTTATCCACAAACTATGCTGTACTGTTCTCCCTACTCTATACCAGGACAAAACGAAGCCCCTTTTTTCATTTATCAAGACTTTAAAGTTTTCACTTTTTAACCCAGGAAAGTTAGTTAACAGAACTCAAAAATTTAAGTACAAGATGAGACATTTTTAAAGGTAACAAAAATCAAATTTTATTAGTTTGTTGCCCTTGATCTAAGTACAGAATACATGTACTCAGAACTGTTGACTTTGTATTAATCAAAGCACATGAAACAAAACTTACAAAAAATCTGAAGCAGCTGATAATGTTTACCGGTAAATACATCAAGTAGAACAAACTTGAAATGACTACACTATTAAAATAAATAGGGTGGTTAAACTTAAAAACTTGAGTTCAAAAGCTGCCTTAAAAACAAGTTAACGCAACTTCAAATAATGTTTTTTTTTCCAACTTAGGATGGCAAGCTAGAAAAGTAGCCCAATTTATGATAAGTCATTGTTTAAATATGATACCATAAGTTGAAATGACTAACTATAGAACGTTATTCATTCTCCAAAAATTGAGTACCGGTACTCTTGTCTATTAAAATTACAATCATTTTCTATTTGAACTCAAATAACTAAGTTATACCCTTGTTTAATTAATGTTTATCAATCAATCAATCAATCAATTCATTTTATTTATAAAGCACCCTTCATACTAAAAGAAGCTCAAAGTGCTGTACAGAATTATAAAACGATAAACACAAAATTAAAGCAAACGACACACACAAAATAAATAAAATCAATCAATCAAATTAAATACAGTAGTATGGAAAATGTATAGAGTGAACAGAGATGAATCTACGGAAGCGCATTGCATTCAACCATGAAAATATTTTTTTGGAGCTTATGTAGTAAAAACGTGATAATTATGTAGTAAAAACGTGATAATTATGTAGTAAAAACGTGATACTAAGTAGTAATAACGTGATACTATGTAGTAAAAACGTGATACTATGTAGTAAAAACGTGATAATTATGTAGTAAAAACGTGATAATTATGTAGTAAAAACGTGATACTAAGTAGTAATAACGTGATACTATGTAGTAAAAACGTGATACTATGTAGTAAAAACGTGATAATTATGTAGTAAAAACGTGATACTAAGTAGTAAAAACGTGATACTATGTAGTAAAAACGTGATACTATGTAGTGAAAACGTGATACTATGTAGTGAAAACGTGATAATTATGTAGTTAAAACGTGATAATTATGTAGTTAAAACGTGATACTATGTAGTGAAAACGTGATACTTATGTAGTTAAAATGCGATACTAATTCAGGAGGAGCGTTTCCTTTAAATAGAGTAGACCTGCAGACTTCCACATATGTCAGATAGGACAATGGTTAAGACCGCTGCCTTTCACGCAGATGACCCAGGTTCAAGTCCGACCTGGTCTGACTGATTTTTTTTTTCTTCTTTGGATTATTTATATAATAATATTTATGCTGAAAATACTTTGCTTATCAGCGTGATTGGGGTGTAATGTGGTTAAGTGACGTCTTAATTTATCAGGCTTCATGCTGTCCGCTGCTAATATTTTAAGACATAACAGACACACCGAATCTTTCAGAAGAGACATGCGGTCACGAAACCTATTCGTCCACATGGTGGCAGTAGTAGGCTTTTTTCCTGCATGGACAACTGGTAAAAAGAGTAAGAACAAGTTCGCCCATGCTGTTTTTAGCCTAGCCTGCATGCTAACACGTAATGGCTAATTTGCAGAATTTGATCAAGTTCTACTTCATGCTTGGCCTAAGACATGGAGAGATACTGATGATGCTTCACACTGTGGATGACATAATCATCAGTATGAGCATGCTGAGAAGAATGCTGAACAGAATGGGACTGTACAGAAGGAAAAACCAGTTGGATCCAATGCATGTAGCTGCCTTCCTCATAGAGCAGCTGGAGAGCTCAGGGAAGCTTCACGGATATAAGTTTCACCACCTTCAATGTATTCAGAATGGATACGTTGTGACTCAAAATACAGTGAGACACCTGCTGGTGTGCACGAACGAACACAGCAACATGAACAGATCAGCAGCAACTTCGTGATTATTCACAGCAATGATTACCCTTAGTTGACCTACATGTTTACAAGTGTAGACTGCTTCTTGGGAGACCTTCACAAGATGTTCCTGCCCGCCAATCGGATGTGGGCCCCACATCCAAAAAAAAAAAAAAAAAGGAGTTCTGTAAACAAATTTTAAGCCCTAAAGCTGAAGTCTTTCAACTGCTTCAACTTGCGTAAAACGAAATTAAAAAAACAACAACATACAGGCACTCCCTGTTAGCTTATTTGTACATGCATTTATTGTAAAAATATAAACTATTTTCAGTCTTTTGCCATTACTTTTGATAGGTTTGTTGTTGAGTGTTTACATTTTAATAATATTGAACTGTATGAAATGGTAAGTGTAATTACACATCCGCGCCAGTAGGGGCAGTGGCGCTGTTATTGTCAGACTGAGCGCGCAGAATAGTTTTTTCACAGAGTAAGAAGCCACAGCAGCGCATGAGAAGTTTTAGAAAGTGCAGTGAAGATACAGCATGGAGAAATATTTAACAGGGATGAAAAGAAAGGCGAAGACAGACGAAGATAATAAGAAAGCGTATTTAGCGCTTGGCTTCACTGTGACAAAGGTGGGAGATGAGGAAAGACCGGTGTGTCTGTTATGTCTTAAAATATTAGCAGCGGACAGCATGAAGCCTAATAAATTAAGACGTCACTTAACCACATTACACCCCAATCACGCTGATAAGCAAAGTATTTTCAGCATAAATATTATTATATAAATAATCCAAAGAAGAAAAAAAAAATCAGTCAGACCAGGTTGGACTCGAACCTGGGTCATCTGCATGAAAGGCAGCGATCTTAACCATTGTCCTATATGACATATGAGGAAGTCTGGAAGTCTACTCTATTTAAAGGAAACGCTCCTCCTGAATTAGTATCGCATTTTAACATATCTATATATATATATATATATATCCATCCATTTTCTTCCGCTTATCCGGGGTTGGGTCGCGGGGGTAGCAGCCTAAGTAGGGAGGCCCAGACTTCCCTCTCCCCAGCCACTTGGAGCAGCTCCTCTGGGGGAATCCCAAGGCGTTCCCAGGCCAGCCGAGAAACATAGTCCCTCCAGCGTGTCCTGGGTCTTCCTCTGGGTCTCCTCCCGGTGGGACATGCCCGGAACACCTCACCAGGGAGGCGTCCAGGAGGCATCCTAACCAGATGCCCGAGCCACCTCAACTGGCTCCTCTCGATGTGGAGAAGCAGCGGCTCTACTCCGAGTCCCTCCCGGATGACTGAGCTTCTCACCCTATCTCTAAGGGAGAGTCCAGACACCCTGCGGAGAAAACTCATTTCAGCCGCTTGTATCCGAGATCTCGTTCTTTCGGTCACAACCCAAAGCTCATGACCATAGATGAGGGTGGGAACGTAGATCGATCGGTAAATTGAGAGCTTTGCCTTTCGACTCAGCTCTCTCTTCACCACGACAGACCGGTACAGCGCCCGCTTCACTGCGGATGCTGCACCTATCCGCCTATCGATCTCACGCTCCAGTTTTCCCTCATTCGTGAACAAGACCCCGAGATACTTAAACTCCTCCACTTGGGGCAGGACCTCCTCCCCGACCCGGAGAGGGCATGCTACCCTTTTCCGGCTCAAGACCATGGCCTCGGATTTGGAGGAACTGATCCTCATCCCGGCCGCATCACATTCGGCTGCAAACCGCTCCAGTGAAAGCTGTAGATCACGACCTGATGAAGCCAATAGGACCACATCATCTGCAAAAAACAGAGAAGTGATTCTAAGGCCACCAAAACGGATCCTCTCAACACCTTGGCTGCGCCTAGAAATTCTGTCCATAAAAGTTATGAACAGAATCGGTGACAAAGGGCAACCTTGGCGGAGTCCAACTCTCACTGGAAACGAGCCTGACATTGCCGGCAATGCGGACCAAGCTCTGACACCGGTCGTACAGGGACCTAACACCTCAATGTGTAACTGCCTGCTAGACTTCCTGACCGGGAGACCACAGACAGTACGGGTCGGGAGTAACACATCTAGCACCATCACATTGAACACAGGGGCCCCACAAGGATGTGTGCTGAGCCCCCTTCTATTCACCCTGCTAACACACGACTGCACACCATCGTACAGCTCCAACCACTTCATCAAGTTTGCGGACGACACAACAGTGGTGGGTCTCATCAGCAACAACGATGAGACGGACTACAGGAACGAGGTGAGCCGCCTGGCCTTGTGGTGCGGACACAACAATCTCACTCTCAACGTGGAGAAGACAAAGGAGATTGTTGTGGACTTCAGGAAGAGGGATGCCCAACATGCCCCTCTGACCATCAACAGCACCGCAGTGGAGAGAGTAGACAGCACCAAGTTCCTGGGAGTGCACGTCTCAGAGGACCTGTCCTGGAGCAGGAACACTGCAGCACTGGCAAGAAGGCTCACCAGCGTCTCTACTTTCTCCGCAAGCTGAAAAGGGCTGGAGCTTCAACCCCCATCATGTGCACCTTCTACAGGGGAGCCATAGAAAGTGTCCTGACCAGCTGCATCACTGTGTGGTTTGGTGCATGTACTGCATCCTGCCGCAAGAGCCTCCAGCGCATCGTGAGAGCAGCTGAGAAGATCGTCGGCACCTCCTTCCCCTCACTGCAGGACTTACACAGCAACCGCCTCACTCGGAAAGCCCTCTGCATGGCAGGTGATCCCACACACCCACTACACAGCTGCTTCAGACTGCTGCCATCAGGGAGGAGACTGAGGAGTCTCCAGGCTCGAACCAGCAGACTGAGAGACAGCTCTGTTCATCAGGCAGTCAGGATGCTAAACACTCTGCCTGCTCTGCCTCCCCTCCCATTTGAACTGCCTTAACACAAAAAACTTTCTCACACATTACCACACAACACAAAGATTTTAACACTGGACTCTGTGTCATCAAACGGGTTATTCACTAAACTCTCGGTCATGTGCTCATTCAGTTTGCACTACTTCTCATATTTGCACTAATGTTTGTATTACATTACTGCCTATAGTCATACTACTGTTTACATTCACTGTTTACATTTATTAATACGGTTTACATTTATTACTACTGTTTTACATTTATTACTACTGTTTACATTTACACTACTTTTATATCTACACTACTGCTGATACATATACAGTATTCTCTGACTAGCCTTATTTAAGGATGCCCAATGTGCCTTATGTGCCTTACTGCATATGCCACTTTGCCTCTATACCAACATCAACTACCTCATACATATACTGTGTACATTAACTCATATGCTGCTTTGCCACTCTTTGCAAATGTCAATGCTAAAACCTTCAGTTTATTTTATAGATATACTTTTTATACTTTTTATACTACTATGCAAAAACTCAGGACAGTATTACACTTTTATTATTTCATTTTATGCTTATGTTCATTAAATGTTTAGTGTTTTAGTGTTGGTGTAAATTTTCATACTTTTATACTACTATGCAAAAACTCAGGACAGTGTTACACTTTTACTATTTTATGCTTATGTTTATTAAATGTTTCAGTGTTTTAGTGTTTAAATGGTTACTGTTGCACCGAGGGACTGAGAGAAACGCAATTTCAATCCTGTGTATGTCCTGTACATATTGCAGTTCTGACAATAAAGTTGACTTTGACTTAACAGCCCATATCAAAGGGCCTGGTACCCCATACTCCCGGAGAACCCCGCCACGGGGCTCCCAATGGATGCGGTCGAATGTCTTCTCCAAGTCCACAAAGCACATGTAAACTGGTTGGGCAAAATCCACGTACCCTTCAGGACCCTGCTGATGGTGTTGAGCTGGTCCATTGTTTCCCGTCCCCCCACACGTAGGCGGAGGGAGGCTACCCTCTCGTTCACCAGGGTGAACTCCAACGTACAGGCACCAAGATTGGGGGCAACAAGTATGTCCACTCCTGCTCTGCGCCTCTCACCAGGGGCAACTCCAGAGTGGAAGAGTGTCCAACCCCTCTCAAGGAAACTGGTTCCAGAGCCATGCGTTGAGGTGAGTCCGACTATTTCTAGCCGGAACCTCTCAACCTCACACACCAGCTCAGGCTCCTTCCCCACCAGAGAGGTGACATTCCACGTCCCAGTAGCCAGCTTCTGTAGCCGAGGATCAGACCGCCAGGGTTCCCGCCCTCGACCACCACCCATCCCACATTGCACCCGACCCCTTTGGCCCCTCCCACAGGTGGTGAGCCCATGGGAAGGGGGACCCACGTCTCCTCTTCGGGTTATGCCCGGCCAGGCTCCATGGGTAAAAGCCCGGCCACCAGACGCTCGCCAGCGTGCCCCACCTCCGGGCCTGGCTCTAGATTGGGGCCCTGGTGACCCACGTCCGGGCGAGGGAACATTTAATCTATTTATTGTACTCGTCATAAGGGATCATTATAATATTCACTATCTTTTATTACAGGAAAAAAATTTGTATCAATCACATCTTCAACATTATATATTTTAGGTTATGAGTATTCGTATGTTGTCATATTTTAATGTATTTGTTCATTTGACTGTATCTTATGTCCATTTTGTGTGCGAGTTGTTTCAATGATGATTTTAATCTGTCATCTTTGTTCTGTTACGAACAAAATATTGACATTTGCCATCTCCACATCATTGCATTCAGTTTTTATTCACAATTTGTTTAGTGTCCCAACTTCTTTAGAATCCGGTTTGTATTTGGTGTGAGTTCTCATGTGGCTTTTTAAATGTCTTCTTTCACTGTAGCTTTTTCCACAGGTCTGACATGAGAAAGGCTTCTCACCTGTGTGAGTTCTCATGTGTCTGATTAAATTAAAGTTTTGATAAAAACTTTTTCCACAGGTCTGACATGAGAAAGGCTTCTCACCTGTGTGAGTTCTCATGTGTAGGGTTAAACTCATTTTCTGAATAAAACTTTTTCCACAGGTCTCACATGAGAAAGGCTTCTCACCTGTGTGAGTTCTCATGTGTCTGATTAAATCACATTTCTGAATAAAACTTTTTCCACAGGTCTGACATGAGAAAGGCTTCTCACCTGTGTGAGTACTCATGTGGTAATTTAAATGATATCTTTCACGATATCTTTTTCCACAGGTCTGACATGAGAAAGGCTTCTCACCTGTGTGAGTTCTCATGTGAACTGTTAAATTAAACTTTTTTCTGAAATTTTTTCCACAAGTCATACACAATAAAGACATTTTTTTGTCTATCTTTACGTTTGGACGGTCCACATTGTCACCATAATCTCCAGTTTGTAGATTTATCTTATTTTGTTTTGGCTCTTCATCTCTGCAGGATCCTGGCTCTACATTCCTGCTTCTTTCCTCATCTTGGTTCTCCACTTCAGGAGAGTTTTGTGAAAGGAGTTGGTCCCTGGAGTTTGGTTCCAGTTCCCACTGGTTTCTTTCATTAAAATCAGGAGTTACCATACAGGTTTCAGTCACGGCCTCCACTTTTATCTCTAGAAATTCTGATTCATCCTTGGGAGGTTCTGGTGCCCCCTGTTTCTCTTGATTGTGTGGAAAATTGGGATCCATCATCTGTGAAAATTCTGGTGCATCATGGTCCTCTTTTATTTTTGGAGGTTTTGCTTCTTCTTGGTCCTCTTCCATATGTAGAGGTTCTGGCTCTTCTTGGTCCAAACTGGTGTTCCTCTCCTGGTTACAGAGCTGCTGCTCAGTGAGAATATTTTCCTCCTTCCAGATATGTTGTGGGAGTTCTGCAGACAGACAAAGGAAAGTACTGATTATTGTTACTGTAAGAAATCACTTCACTTTAATTATTCGGTTAATTCAAAGAAGGTTTGAAAGTTGCAGCTTGAGGTGATCACAGCTTGGCAGGAACTGAGACCACACCTTTCCTAAAACCTTCTGGGATACTGTCTGTCTCTTCTGAGACTGAAAAAGTGAAGCTGAAAATTTGGTGGCTAAAAAAAGGAAAATGAAGGGTCGTGTGTCAGATTTTTGCCTAATTTGCATGTCTTGCTACTTATATGGTGAAGCAACATATTTATGGATTTTCCCCCATATTTTTAGACCAATTTTTGGCTGCGATATGACTGTTTCCATTCATTTTGACGAAAAAAAATGGAGCGGTACCACTTTCGGCCGCTAGGGGCACAGTACCACTTTCGGCCGCTAGGGGCGCAAAACAACTTTCAGCCGCTAGGGACGCAGTACCACTTTCAGCCGCTAGGGGCCCACCGAGCTTTCCTAGCTCACGTGTCCGACAGCAGACTCATCTGGTTGGACTCACTCTGTCGCAGCACGGCCTCCTGCTCTCTGGAGGTCTGACAATTCCAGAGAGGTAAACCTGTTACCTCAGGAGTTGGCAGAACTCTTCACCAGCGACACAGAGGATGAAGAATTCAACGGGTTTGAATAAAATTAAATAAATAAATAGGTCCAAAAAAGCTAAGTCTGGTCCTCTGGACATTCAAAAAACAAAACAAAACAAAGCAAAAAAACAACTGTAGAAACCACTTTCAGCTGTAGAAACGTTTCGTCTTTCGTCCGAAAGACTTCCTCAGTCTGAGAAGCTGTGTTCAGCTCAGTCTTATAAATAGCACCCTCCCACAGTGGATCAACCAGTTGGCTGATGACAGCCGAAACCAGCTGCTCACATGATCAAGGAGGACCATCAGCCTGACGATGGATCGTTAACACCCTGATGGTTGTTTGCTATTCACAGAGGGCTGAGTGATACTAGCAATAACAGCATTGTAAGTGGGGGACAGTTGAACCCGGAGGCCTCCACCTCTGTTTAATGATGGACGGTTTCTTTTCACAAAGATGGCCTCCTTTACTCCTCTCTCAAACCATTGTTCCTCTCTATCAAGGATGTGAACATCTTCATCCCTGAAAGAGTGACCGCTGGCCTGGAGATGAGTGTAGACCGCAGAGTCCTGACCTGATGATGTTGATCTTCTGTGCTGGGCCATCCTTTTGGGTGGAGGCCTTTCAACTGTCCCCCACTTACAATGCTGTTATTGCTAGTATCACTCAGCCCTCTGTGAATAGCAAACAACCATCAGGGTGTTAACGATCCATCGTCAGGCTGATGGTCCTCCTTGATCATGTGAGCAGCTGGTTTCGGCTGTCATCAGCCAACTGGTTGATCCACTGTGGGAGGGTGCTATTTATAAGACTGAGCTGAACACAGCTTCTCAGACTGAGGAAGTCTTTCGGACGAAAGACGAAACGTTTCTACAGTTTTTTTTTTTTGCTTTGTTTTGTTTTGTTTTTTGAATGTCCAGAGGACCAGACTTAGCTTTTTTGGATTTTTCTACCTGGATTATTGAGCATGCATCAGGGTAAATAAATAGGTGTTTCTGTCATCATTATGGGTGGGTGAGCGTCTAGAAATGTTAAAGCCGCTTTATTTAGGGGCGGCCGTCGTGTAGTGGTAATGGCAGTCGTCTCCCGATCGGAAAGTTGGCAGTTCAACTTCCGGGACCCGCACCATGTGTCGTTGTGTCCTTGGGCAAGACACTTAACCCTGAGTTGCTCCCGGTAGGACTGGAAAGCACCTTGCATGGTAGTCTGCCGCCACCGGTTTATGAATGTGTGTAGCATTCAATATATGTGTAGCACTTTGAGATTTTCAGTAATGAAAAGTGCGTTATAAATTGAATTAATTATTATTATTATTATTATTTCGTCGGCTTCATTTTGCCATGTTTTATTTAATCGTCAAAGTACATTTATTAAAGGGGACCTCAGATGCATTTTTTAAATTTTTATGTTATTTCTGTGTGCTATCTAGACCCTATTCCTTCAATTTAATGCACAAAATAATTCTTAGATAATCAATTATACCCTTTTTAATTCTGCCAGTTTTAACTTTCGTTTTGAACGACCGGTTTCTGATAGAAGTTCTGAAGTCCACGCCCTTCAAAGATCTGTTTACGCCCTCGTAACAGCCAGTATCTGTAATGTGTTGTTGTTTTAAAATTAGCTCTTTTTTTATTACTCATTTGACTTACTGTTAGTGCTAGCTTAAGATAACTTACCGAAACCCGTCTGAGCGCGCCGCAGTTTGCTGCTCCTTTTAGCATTAGACCACCCGAATCCGAAGCTAATGTTAGCTTGTTCCTCTTCCGGTTTTCGCCAGCTCCGCTCGGAGACTTTGGGCGTTATCGCTGTTCCAGTCAAGACAACACAAAGTTCACCAAGTGTCTCCCGTAAATTAATCCGTAAGGGGAAGGTCCTCACTGCTGCGAGGCTGCTGCGAGGCTGCAGCAAGGCTGTACAGTTGAAGCTCCGCTCCATGGCGCCAGAAGAGGGTCCCGTCGCAACCGGTCTCTACGCCGGGGGTATGCTCGTTTAATTTTTGCCGGCGGCGCGTTGGGAGAGATCGCAAATACACTAAAAATTGAACTAAAAAACATAAAAATAACAATTATACTTTATTTATAAAGCCATTTAAAAAACCACAGCTGCAACAAAGTGCTGTACACATGAAATTAATAACATATAAACAAAAGATGAGATGAAATCATGAAAAACAACAGTCATGTGTTTAATACAGAAGTGGGTTGAGCCTAACCAGGTGAGGGGCTGGACTCAGGTTTGAGGTGGGTTGTCCTCGCGCCTGTGACGTCACAGGCGCGATTGACTTCCATTTTATTTCAAAAACGAACCGTTTTCATCACAGTAAAATAAATCTACTTAGAGTAAATAAACCACTGGGTGCATTTTTTTGGCACAAGGACTGTTTTTTTATGAAGTAAATACCCAAAGTTTAGTAAAAAAACATTAAAAAGTGAATTTTGCATGTGTGGTCCCCTTTAAGAAAAGTTCAGCTGAGACACTTTTACTATAATGTTAACAAACAAATATATTTTTAAGGAGTTTATCTTGTTAAATTTTAAAGATATGCAGCCTTTCTGCTCGCTGCGCGCACGTTTGGAAGATCCGACAAAGTGAAACTATTTAAATCCAGCGGATTTGACCATTATGTTCATTTATTAAGGAAAAGTTCAGCTCAGACACATCTTTGCTATAATTTTCAGCAAACAAATAATTGTTTTTAAGTGTTAATCTTGTTAAAGTCCTTCCGTGCACTCCTGTGGCCATTTGGAAGCCAATCCATTTTTGGTAAAACACCGGCCAACATTTCGGGGTTGTCAGCGATGACACGTAACATACGCGACGCGTATGCTGTGTTCCAGACCCAACACTCAGGTGCGACATGTTTATGGATTTTTCCACTTTATTGGACATACAGTAATTGGGGTGATGCGACATATACGGTGGTGCGACATAAATGGTGGAAAATATGGTACCTGGGCACTGCTCAGTAGGGCTTTAACAGACTTTTCGAGTATCGATGCATCGATTCTTAGGGCATATATCGAGGTTTTTAATTTCACATTGAGTATTCGTAGTGACGTCATCACGTCCCAGTTACACCACAGAAAATAAATCAACTTCCTGTTTGGAGCACGTTGAGAACCCTAATGTGGGTTAAACCCAACCAAGACACTTTTAGCTGAGCAACAGGAAACAACCAAACTTTAATAACACACAAGAGGCAGGTCTAAATCACAGACGTCTATCTCACTCATGGTGTGGCCGGAACACTAACATACCGCTAAGCATTATGGGAAATACATAACACATCCGCTCATTCTCAGTCAGTTCATCTGGACAGTTTCTTTTTAGTAGAAACGTTTCACCCTCACTCCAGAGGGCTTCGTCAGTCAGAGTAGTCCCAAGCACACTGAAGTTACCCCACCAAGTAAACAACTTAAGTGGACCAACCAGTTTGCTGTAGCCAAGATGGTTTCTGGGGGCTGTCCTGTCCCTCGTCGACTCCTCCCAGGCAGGCAGACATGTCCAAAGTGGTTCAAGACAAGAAAGTTCATTCTCAATAGTCCAGGTATCAAATCCGCTCATTCTCAATCAGTTCATCTGGACAGTTTCTTTTTAGTAGAAACGTTTCACCCTCACTCCAGAGGGCTTCGTCAGTCAGAGTAGTCCCACTTAAAGCTCCACTGACATGTTCTTTTAACTTTTCAAAAAATGGCACAACATATATAAATATTAAGATAGACCTCTGACCGTTTTTGCTAAAATAATGTTCAATGAATGAAATTTCCTCTCAAAATATTTTAAATTTAGCGCCGTTTTTTTAGACCGTAAATCCGGATTTTCCGGTCACGTGTCAGCAGAACCGATCTGACGTCACGTCCGATACTGAACTCTGCTCAAACCGTACATTGAATGGACAAAAATATAAACGCATCCGTCGAATTTAGCCAATTAAAACTACATTTTAGCGATTTGGCTTCAGTTTGGGGAAAAAAAAGTTATTTTGAGTGATGCACAACGAACGGAAAGGTTTATATTCTCCGTATTGCTTTTTTTTTTCAAGGGAGGTTTCACATTGAGCACCAGATGGCAGCAGAGCTATCGTGATAACTCTTACAGAAGCAACACGGAGAATATAAACCTTTCCGTTCGTTGTGCATCACTCAAAATAACTTTTTTTTCCCCAAACTGAAGTCAAATCGCTAAAATGTAGTTTTAATTGGCTAAATTCGACGGATGCGTTTATATTTTTGTCCATTCAATGTACGGTTTGAGCAGAGTTCAGTATCGGACGTGACGTCAGATCGGTTCTGCTGACACGTGACCGGAAAATCCGGATTTACGGTCTAAAAAAACGGCGCTAAATTTAAAATATTTTGAGAGGAAATTTCATTCATTGAACATTATTTTAGCAAAAACGGTCAGAGGTCTATCTTAATATTTATATATGTTGTGCCATTTTTTGAAAAGTTAAAAGAACATGTCAGTGGAGCTTTAAGTTGTTTACTTGGTGGGGTAACTTCAGTGTGCTTGGGACTACTCTGACTGACGAAGCCCTCTGGAGTGAGGGTGAAACGTTTCTACTAAAAAGAAACTGTCCAGATGAACTGATTGAGAATGAGCGGATTTGATACCTGGACTATTGAGAATGAACTTTCTTGTCTTGAACCACTTTGGACATGTCTGCCTGCCTGGGAGGAGTCGACGAGGGACAGGACAGCCCCCAGAAACCATCTTGGCTACAGCAAACTGGTTGGTCCACTTAAGTTGTTTACTTGGTGGGGTAACTTCAGTGTGCTTGGGACTACTCTGACTGACGAAGCCCTCTGGAGTGAGGGTGAAACGTTTCTACTAAAAAGAAACTATCCAGATGAACTGATTGAGAATGAGCGGATTTGATACCTGGACTGTTGAGAATGAACTTTCTTACATAACACATAGTCCACTCCCCATAACCGCTACAGAATATTGTTACCAATAGAGAGCGGTGTTGCATGCACTGTTGCAGGTGCGGAGTGGTGTCTGCCTCACAGTTTTTAGTTTCGTTTTTGACATGCCGCACGTTTCTTTCACTTTTGCAGTTTAATAAAAAATAACTGATAGTTTTGTTTTTCCTGTGACTTATTTGCAGTATGATAAATGATATTTTGTTGGTCTTTTTTGTAAATAATGAAGTTTTTATGCTTTTTTTTGCATCTAAAGATCCTTTGACGTCATCAACTATTCGAGTTCTACTCGTTTTTTAATGCTAATGTCGAGTTTAAAAATTATGTACTTGTTCAACCCCTGCTGCTCAGCGGTGTCAGGTTACACTAATAATAATAATAATAATAATGTCCTTTTTTGTCATCTGTGTATGTTTCCCATACACAAACGAAATTCGTCTCTGCATTTAACCCAACCACCACCAGGTGGTGCAGTGAGCAGCCATAGAAAGTGCCCGGGGAGCTGGAGAATTAGGTGTGCACTCATAGACACCCCAAGGTGTGTAGTGGCCGGGGCGCGAACCCGCGTCCTTCTATAATAATGAATTTAATTTATAACGCACTTTTCATTAATGAAAATCTCAAAGTGCTACCAAGTGCAACAAAATTAAAGGTCAAATAAAACAAGTGATAAAACAAGTAAAACCAATAACAGTTTCAACTAGGGGTGTAACGGTACGCTAAAATCACATTTCGGTTCGGTTCAACTAAAGGCCGAGATACACTCGAGCGTCCTCACGGTACGCCTATACGCAGCGTACGTACGCCAAGGCAAAAGCGTAGCCCCTCAGGGCATGTACGCGCAAAGCTTTTTTTTTACTACGCGTGCGCGATACGCGTGCGCGATACGCGGTGTCTGACCATAAACTTCCCGGCGCCGGACTGTTTTGTATGTTACACAAATGAAATAAATTCCCCTTCTTTATCGCTGATCGGGCCTTTTCTTTTGTTTTTTTGCCTAAAGTCAAGTAACCGCTTCTTCCTCCGTTCACTCGATGATTGAAATGAATGAATTCAGGTCCTACCTGGGTGCGCGATGTTTTAAATATCCCTGGTGGGCTGTGTGCTGCAGGAAAAGCGCTCCCTGTTATTATTTTTATTTCTGAGAGAACTTTTTATAACATATATAGTAGAAACACCGTATCAGAACACCGCAGAAGTCCAGCGAGCTGCTCATGGCAAGGTTTCACTTTCAGCTGACTGAACGCTGTCAATCAATTCAGTAGGCGTGTCAGCAAGTGACCAATCAGCGAGCTCAGTTGAGTCCGCTCCGTGTGCAGCTGCTCATATTACAACAAGGAGAACGTGAGCTGAAGTAAAGCAGCAAAAACATACGCACAAAATATGCGCGTATACGCGCATATACGGAGGACGCTTCAGTGTATCTCGGGCTTAAGAGGAGAGCTCGGTTCGGTTTATTTTCGGTACAAAACAAAAAGACAAAATAAAGACTTACAAAATGTTTATTTTGAAAATATGCCAAAAAATACATTTGTACTGTATTGTAGTAATAAATAAAAGTGACCCATTTAGATGATATTTTAAATAAACAGCACTCTACAATAAATAAACTACTGTATATTAACAATAATAAAAATCTTAATAAATACAATAACAGTCAGAACCAGAACAATAAGCAGCAACAGACTGTTTATGATCTAACTAATCAAGTTTTTGTCCAGTAGCAGCAGTGTGGCTGTATTTGTCCTCATTACTGTACTCACAACCTCTTGGACCTGCTCCTCCAAGTGGGACAGGTCCTGGAACAGTTCAGAGTTCAGTTCAGTCATCACACACTTCTTAGCTGCAGCAAGTGATCTCTGGTGGATTTATGTCCCTGAAGTGGAAGAGAGATGCTACCTCTGTCCAAGTCTGGAAATAAAACACAGAGGTAAAAAAAACAAGTTAATAAGATTATGATTTTAAATAATAATAAATAATAAATAATAATTATAATAAAAGAACAATACCTCTTGAACGGTTTAATCTCACTCATCATCTGGGCAGGGCTTAAATCAGCTCCAGGACTTGTTGACAATCAGTTTTAGTTTTTTCATAAAGAGCTGAACTTTTTCACTGAAGTGTTGACATGATGAATGTCTCATAGCGACACTCAGTAACTTTAAAGCCTGCGCATAAACAACATTCAGACTTAAGATTCAGAGATTTAAAAACTCATACAGTTTGTGTTATTGCTCTGGACCGATCTGAATCACCTGATGAAGTAGTTTTAATGCAGCTGTTGTTAGCGCAGTTTGTAACAAGCTGAGTGCTTTTCTTCGTTCACGTTCGGGTGACGTCGTTTCCAGCGCGTTCACGTTAGACGTGTTGCTGCAGATCCAGTCTTGTGAAAACACGTCCACACAGCTTTGGATGTGTGCTCGTCAAGAAAGCCATTACGTTCCCAGACAGGAGACAGTACACGACATGCTAACGGCTAAATGTTGCGCGTGCTTCGCGATAATAGCTCTGTGCTGAAACGCGCCCAGGAAATTTAGTTCCGCGGTGCATATATTCCCCCGTTAATAACGTTTAATGAGTGAAAAAATAACCAAAACGGTACGCAGGTGGACCGAACCGAACGAGCTGTACCGAAACAGTTCGGTACACCCACTTGTACCGTTACATGCCTAGTATCAACTAAGGTCAAAGATAGAATCATGAGGAGGCAGAGTAGGCTCGCTTAAAAAGAAAGGTCTTCAACCCGCTCTTAAAGTTAACCAGTGACTGTGGAGCTCTCAGGTAGTCAGGAAGAGAGTTCCATAGGCGGGGGGCAGCCACACAGAATGCCCGGTCTCCCATGGTCCTTAATTTGGTTCTCGGAATGTGAAGGAGATTACTGTTCTGTGACCACAGAGACCGGGTGGATGAATATGGAACAAGAATGTCCTTTAGATAATCTGGTGAAGTTCCGTGTAAGCATTGATGTGTAATGAGAGCAGTTTTGTACTGAATTCTGTAGGTGACAGGAAGCCAATGGAGGTTATGGAGAATGGGTGTAATATGTTCAAATTTACAAGCTCTCAATAAAATCCTTGCTGCACTGTTTTGAATATATTGAAGCTTCTGAAGGTATTTGCCAGGGATTCCAATAAACAGGGAGTTGCAGTAGTCGAGCCTGGAGGAGACAAAGGCATGGACGAGCTTCTCAGCATCAGAAAAAGTTAGAGATGGGCGAAGTCTGGAGATGTTTCGAAGATGGAAGAAGCAAGTTTTAAACAGAAGCTTAATGTGATTTTCAAATGTAAGATGAGAGTCCATTTTTATTCCAAGATTTGTAACAGAGGTGGAGAGGGGGATGTCTTGTCCAGAAAAGGAAATTGTTGTTATAGTTGATGTTTGTACCTGGTGAGGGGTGCCAATCAGTATGGCCTCAGTCTTTGAGCAGTTTAATTGAAGAAAGTTCTGATTCATCCATGCCCTTATTTCCTCCAGGCAGGTAGAGAGGGCAGTGAGTGAAGATGATTGTTTTTAAGTCTTTGAACGGTTTTAGTCCCTGTTATCTGTCTGAACTGCTTCAACTTTATGTGCCATCACGTGCTCTCAGATCCGCTGACCAGATGCTTTTAGCAGTCCCAAAAACCTTTTATAAGACCAGAGGAGACAGAGCATTTTCAGCTCTGGCTCCTAAATTGTGGAACGAGCTGCCACTGAAGGTCAGGCAGGCCCCATCAATATCTGTTTTTAAAACTCGTTTAAAAACACATATGTTTTCATTGGCTTTTAAACCAGAATGAGTTCACATCTCTGTTTTAGTGTTGTATTATTTTACTTGTGATGTACCGATATTTATATGATTGAGATTGATTGTTTTTATTGTTTTGTGCTTGTTTTTATTCTTGTACAGCACTTCGGACGGCTGCTGCTGTATTTTTAAGTGCTTTATAAATAAACTGGTATGGTATGGTATGGTATGGTATGATACTAGAGGTGGCCTGTGCGCCCTCTGGCCTAGGATGTTTAAATGGGACTTATCCCTCCCTACATATTTATACCTAATGATAGCCCTGGAACTGGTCCCCTGCTCAATAGATTTTGCAGCTTTTCCTGAGGATTCTGGATTATACTGTACACAATTTATAATAATTCTGTTGTGTACATAACTCCCATTTACATCCCGACCAGAAATGATTATGGATGTCCTAAAAATATGGTTTGGGTGTGTGGAAGACGTTCCTACCTATACCTGCCAAAGGATTGGTCTGGAACTTGTTATTTAGCTCATCTTGTCCTGATCCTCTCAGTCTATGCTGAACCGCCAGAAAGAGAGGTAAAAACAGCTGGGGTGTACTCACATTCAGCACAAACATGAAAAATGCTCTCTTTCTCTTCGTCTCTCGAATTCTGCCTGAGCTTAGGCGTTAGCATCCAGAGTTGTATATCCGTCTCTGTTAGCATACCCTATCCACAATATTCCTGAAGGTGGCACTGTATTTGCGATTATGGGACTTACTTCCGTTTGACCCCGGAAGTAGAATTTCTGCATTGGCTCCTCGTTGTTTACTTGTTTATCTGTGCGCGTCGTTGAAGTTCTGTTAAAGTTCTGTTTTCTGTTATTTTGAGCTAAAATTGTCACGAAGATGTCTTGTGGAGCTCTGGTACCTGTTGCGCTGTTCGTGGCTGTAAGAATAATCAGACGAAGCTGAATTTGTGGCTGCAACTAGTGTGTGTTGAACATGCTCCGAAAACAAAAACCTGCATCCTTCTTTGTGGCTGGGCTACGAGAAACCACCTGAAAAAAAGACTCTGTATCCTCCAGAGGATCGAGAACACCAGGTATGATTTGAGACAGCTTTTAGTGTTATGATTTTATGTAGTCAGTGATTAAATGATACTAATATTTTCGTGCATAACTGGCAAATAAACACACGCACCTATATACTGTATGTATGCTGTCTGTGTATATTTATTTATACTGTATATATAATATAGGTGTGTGTTGTGTTTATTTATATATATATATATATAATATAGGTGTGTGTGCTTATTTATATATATATATAGATGTGTGTTTATATATAATATAGGCGTGTGTGTTTTATATATATTATATATATATATATATATATATATATATATATATATATAATATAGGTGTGTGTGTGTGCGTGGGTTTCTTTTATATATAATCTAGGTGTGTTTGTGTGTGTTTATTTATATATATATATATATATATATCTAGGTGTGCGTGTGTGTTTATTTATATATATAATCTATGTGTGTGTGTGTTTAGTTATATATATATATATATATAATCTAGGTGTGTGTGTGTTTGTGTGTGTTCATAAATGAACCCTAATGTTTGTATACTGTACTTTTCTTTTCCTCCTTTCTGTTATATTTCTGCATAAGGTGAGTTCCAGGGATGGATGGATGACGCTCCAGTTGGTCCAGGGATGGATGACGCTCCAGTTGGTCCAGGGATGGATGACGCTCCAGTTGGTCCAGTGTTGTCAGAAGTTTGTGTGCAGTTATGTACCACAGCAACAAATGAGTGAAAATATAATTTCTATAAATAAATCTGCGTTTGAAGTGCATTTGGTGTTGCTGTGTTTCACCTTCTTTATTTCAATAAGATACGTTGTTTAATGTCTAATGAGAAGTTCTACTGCAAATAAAAAAACTAGATGTGATTGTTTTTTTGGCAACTTACCAGTTTAGTTTTTTATTGACAAGTACAAAACTTAGAAACATGCACGTTGCTGTGGTTCCTCCTCCAGGAGGAGATTGATAAGAATAAAAGCTATAATTATAAATTTTAGGCTGATTGGTAACTCTAAATTGACCCTGGGTGTGAGTGAGACAGGTCCCTCTTGTAAATGAGTCCCCGTGGCTCAACGAGGCAAGCCTGTATAAATAAAGGTTGAATGAATGAATGAATAAACTAAAAACATTTGAAACTGAATACAATATGAGAACTGTGGGTGATTTGATGTCTTTTAATGAAAATGATTGGCTGCAGAATAAATACAAGAATAAATACCAGGTCAAATACACTCAACAAGAAATGATGGGCAGTTTCTGATTTTAAACAAACTGGAACAGATTCCTCATCATGTGGGACCACTGGACGACCACTGGACGACCACTGGACGACTGGCGCAAGCAGCAAACCCCTCCGGAATCCAAGACGATGGAACTTGGCCCTTCACTCGTCTGTACCTTAAAAAAAGAATAAAACTGTCATGTTTGCATCACAAAGTCTAAAATAAGACCAAGTTTGCTACTCAAAGTAGAAAGAATAAATACAGTTGCTCCTACATTTTTTACTCATTCACAAAGATATACTGTAATGTTCAATTTTATATTGATTTCAGTAATTTTATCTTAGATTTACTTTAATATTTTTGAATTATTGTGCCAGGTGCTTGTGTCATTACTTGTTCTTCTGCTCCTGCGTCTCAGAGTAAGTGTGTCTGTCAACTTCAGCGTGGGAGACCAGTCTGTGACTTGTGTGCAGGCCTTCCTGAAAAAATAAATATTTCAATAGAACAAATGTAGTAATAACCAAAAGATGAACTTGTGTTATGGAATATTTTCTGTACAAACAGCATCCCACTGCTTTATTCACATGAGAGTAACAGGGACCTACAATCAAAACAGTACTACAGTACAGTGTATGTGCAGTATGTATGTATATACTGTATATATAGTGTGCATACAGTATACACATACACACAGCATATGTATGTACTGCAAATGTATTACACACACATGTAGTTATATTATTTATCCACAGATTTGTTTAGTAAATACTTTAACAGATGCTAACGCTACATGCTAAGCTAACCACAGCTAGTAGACAATGCTAAATCATGAAGAAAAAACAACAGCTCCAACACAGAGAAAATTATACTCTCACATTGTTCTGAAATTGTTTCACAAAATGATTTATGTAGAATATTTTGTTTACCGGAGAAAACGTGATCTGAACACGACGTCTTCGAGAGCAGATCCGAGCAGAGGAGGGGCAGCTGTCAGCTCCTCCGATGGAGATAAATCCTTCACGTTTACTTATTTTTGGGACTAAGTGAAAACTGCGCTTTGAACAAACGTCTACCCGACAGGAACACCCACTGACCCAACACGAAGTAACCATTGTAATTAATTAGAAATAAACAAAACAAAAAAAAACAAACGTGATAAATACAGCCAGTAGACTGGGCTTTAACTGCTGCTCTCACTTCCGGCGGAAGTCGTTCCCATAATTCGCGCAAGGCATCATGGGGCGTAGGAATATTGTGGATAGTCCTTTAGCTTTCAGCAAATACTCCATCTGAAACTTCCACGTTGCCCAGTTCTCTGGTCCACTCAGCTTGTCGATAAACATTTTATATTCCATTGTGAATTCCACAACTCTGCTTATCTGACTCAGAAACTTCACTTACAGAACTTTTTAGCGACGCTATGAGCCCATAACCTGATGAGAACAGACGTGTCAGCATGTGCTCTCTTTATTTTTTTCCTCAGAACTTAAAGGAGAAATAAAATCAAATCTCAAAAAATCGATATAACAAGAATGTCATTTAGTAAACAACACACATAAACATACTTTGTATGCTTTTTTCAAGTCAGTAGCTTAAAGATCCACTGACGTGATTTTTCTACTATTCATCAAATTGCTCAAAATATATATATTTTATCATTTAAATATGTTAGTTTTTGCAAACAAAATGATAAATCACTTTAATTTTGCTTTAAAAGTGATTTTGAACTTCAAGCCGTGTTTAATCATGGGAAATCCGTTTACACCTGAACGCACCATCTGTGACGTAATGTCCAGAGTGAGAGGCAGAGGGCTCCAGTCTCTTCAATAGCGGACATTTTAAAACTTGACTAATTTATCAATCTAGGTGAAGATTTGAGCTATTTGTCTTCATTTTGGGAAGCAGAAAATAGTTTGGGTGATGGAACAAGAAACAACAGGATCTAATTTAGGTCTGATGCTGTATCAGACTGACCTTCATGTGGAGCTGCGCACACCGTGACAAGCTCAGAGCTCTGCCTCAACTCTGGACATTACATCACAGATGGTGCGTTCGGGTGTAAACGGATTTCCCACGATTAAACACAGCTTGAAGTTCAAAATCACTTTTAAAGCAAAATTAAAGTGATTTATCATTTTGTTTGCAAAAACTAACATATTTAAATGATAAAATATATATATTTTGAGCAATTTGATGAATAGTAGAAAAATCACGTCAGTGGATCTTTAAAGAAATAGTTTTTTATGTTTTTCCTGGTAAATTCCGAAGTGTAGTAATTTCTGGAGGTCAGGAAGGAAATGACGCATATTTGAAGGAAATGACGCATATTTGAAGGAAATGACGCATATTTGTCCTCTGCACTACATTCCAAATAACAATGAAGCTACAAACCCATCATTACTGTCCTCCTGTCTGTCATTTAAAATGGAAGCAGAAGACTTTTTTGAATCCGAAGAAATGCAGGAACACCTAGTGGGGGTAATGAATCAGTTTGAACCTGAACCGATAGCTTGATCTCAGAATTCTGATGTAAATACTTCAGATTCTGAGGATGAGGAGGATCATGGCCTACAAGACAATGAGCCCAATGACAGAGTTGGCAACGTGGAATGGTAAGAATTGATCCCCTCCCCCCCTAACGTTAGCATGCGGCGGTTAATAGCTTCACATTAGCAGTGTTTCCATCAAGGTTTCTAGCTGCGCATTTTGAAGTATTGCAGCAGAAAAGCTTAATGGAAACGGCAAAATCCGAATTTACTTCCTCAACTTCGCCAAAAAGTTTATACGCTCGCTTGAGGTGGTTTTTGGGATCTTCGAAAATGAGCAGATGCGCAAAACGACAGATGGAAACAGATTTTCCGACTCAGTTCTGCCGTAGCGAACATTCACGTCACGTGACGTTCAGCTGTTTCCGCTCCGGACAACATGTAACATCGCTAAAACTAGTTGGCATGACAGAATAAATACAACTTGCCCGATAGCAACACGTACCTGAAATATTCTCTCCATTTTGACGAGATGTGTGGCCGGGTTCTGTTTTCAACCGCTACTTCCTGTTTACTGTAGACATGCGCAGTGCTGACGTCTGACGTAATGACGCTGACGTCTGACGTAATGACGCTGTGCGTGGCTTGGTAGATGCGCTACAAGCCAGTAGATGGAAACACTTCTGCTTCGCATTAATTTGTATTTACATATTTGCGAGATTTCAAAAATTAGCTCAAAATTCGAAATGAAAATGGATGGAAACACGGTTATTGTCCGTGTCGAGGCCCAGGGGTTCTATGTTTATCTGTGACCCATCACATCAAACTGAAGGTTAAGTCTCAAAGTGTTTAGTAGAAAAAATAGCCTAATTAGAATAATCTACAAAAGTATTCAGACCAAATGTTAATAAATTATTGTGATTTTATAACTGTATATCATATCTCTGGAACTGCTCATTTTAGGAGGATCTAAGTATCAAATTGTTTTTTGTTTTTTTACAGATCAGCAATGTAAAAAAGGTGTTGAGGTAATTATGACCAAATGTATATTAATTGTCAGTTTGATGTAATGAAATGTTTTTTGTTTACAATATAAATGTATGTAGGTAGCTCACTAACTACTGCTGCATTGCTGATGCAGGTGTACATGTGTGCACTGTGTCCCTATGCAGACACAGCCGGAGTGCATCTGCTGCCAGGAGATACATGCCTTCTCCTTCTGGCTGAAGGAAGCAGATGTAAGTTGCACCACTCAACATGAAGGATTTGAAGTCAACTGCCTGAACAGATGGGTGTTAGAGATGTCTTTCTATGAATACCTGCAGGATGAAGGTCCAATCGGGGACAATGAACCACGTCATGAGTAAGTCAGTTATTTCTGAGAAATTATACTGACAAATTTCAGTTTGTTAAATCAAAGATGACCAGATCATAATTTTAACACTTTACTTTTTAGCAGTCTGTTGTTTGTGTAACTTAAGCATATTTGATTATTTTAGAGGAAAAACCTTAAGTTTTATGGATGTCTTTGTTCCTATTTTTCTTGTTCAGCAGTATGCAGTAAATTTTTGTGATACAGATTTTCTTTAATTGCATATCCTTTCCCCATCATTAGTTTTCTTGACAATATTTGTAACTGTGTGTTCCCAGGATCTACCGATACATTGCTTACAGAAGGTTGAGCAGATTCATCTATTTCCGCCAACGCAGACATGACAGAAGAATTCACCTTGCCTGTGCTGT
>JBBPBX010036972.1:0-31188 GCA_038048925.1 Garcialebias charrua | reverse complement strand
TTATTGTTGTCATCACTCTTTAGTTTGTAGCAGGTCGCTCTTGTTAATGAGTCCTCGAGGCTCAATGAGATTAACCTGACGAAATAAAGGTTGAATGAATGAATATGTCCAATCTTCTAATTTCCTTTGCTGCATAATGTACATTGCATTTATTCTAGCGTTAGGTAAATGTATCTTGAAGGAGAATAGCACTTAAATAAAAGTCCAACAAGGATATTCATTTAGAATTAAGAATAACTCACCCTGGACTACCATAATAGATATAATATATGTAATAACCAATCAAGTCGCTCCTGTCCAATAAAAGCGTACAAATGACGGTGACAAAACTCTATCCAGACTTTAAGTAAGTTTAGGGTCTTGTTTAGGGATTGGTCTGCTGCCCTCATATGCTGGTGAAGATTCTCAGTCGTCATACATCATACATCTCCTCCTACATGTCTTTGTGTGAGTGCAGCTACAGCGTGCGCTCTCAGGACATGATTACCTGCAGTGTTCCCTCAGTGAGGACTGAACTTGGAAAAAGGGCCTTCTCCTACTCTGCTCCTGTTTCATGGAATATCTTACAAAAAGATCTGAAGCTCTCGGCCCTGACCTCTCTAAATGGTTTTCAGAATCTGTTGGAATCCTGGCAGAAACCAATGCAGATATGTTCCTGTCTTTGATTTTGTACATCTACCTTATAATGTTTTTGCTACTTTTTTCTTTTGTTTATTGTTTAATGTAATTGTATCATTGCTGTTCATCATTCTTTAGTTTGTAGCAGGTCGCTTTCGTAAATGAGCAATCGAGGCTCAATAAGATTTACCTGACTAAATAAAGGTTGAATGAAATTTTTTTTCACAAATATTCAATGAAAAAAACTAACAGTTAAGTAAAATTAAAATAGTAATTAAAACTTTTGGAATTGTAATGATTTCTTTTTTTAAACAAAAACGTTTGTTTAAAAACTTTATTTTTAATAAAATAATAATAATAAAATAATAATAATAAATAATAATAATAAACTTTATTTGTATAGCACCTTCCTACAATGCCTTGCATTGACCAAGGTGCTTAACAGGACAGAAAATATAAAAACCGGTACAATAAATCAGTGAAAATAGAATAAAAAACAACAGCAATAAAAGGAGGCAATGGAAATAAAAATGCTACATACTAAAATACCAAAAGTAATAAAAGTTACACACTGAAAGCTTTTTTGAACAAGTGGGTCTTCAGTCTGGTTTTGAACAGAGTCAGATCAGAGGTGGCACGCAGCTCAAGGGGGAGACTGTTCCAGGCTTTTGGGCCGGCAACAGAAAAGGACCGGTCTCCCCATTGTTTGTACCTTGAGCGAGGCACCTCCAGCAGGTGTTGACTGGCAGATCGTAAAGCTCTGCCGGGCTGATGGACTTTCAAAAGTTCTGAGATGTACAGAGGAGCAAGTCCATTCAGAGCTTTGAAAACAAACAGGAGCAGCTTGAACTGTATCCTGAACTGAACCGGGAGCCAGTGTAGAGAGGACAGGACAGGAGTGATGTGTTCATATTTTCGTGTGTTGGTCAAAAAGCGCGCGGCAGAGTTCTGTACAAGTTGTAAACGGGAGATGGAGGATTGATTAATTCCAACATCCACATATCCACAATTGTGCAGATTATGAGTAACTTTAAACATTTTGTTTTTTAACTTTATCTTTTCAGATCTTGTTGGTGATGCATTTCTTTTGTAACAAAGTATAATAATCTAAAAGTTTTCTATAATAACTTTATGTTTAGAAGAGGTGGCAGGTTTTAAAGTTTTGTACAAACAGAAATGTTACCTGGGGGGCGGAAAGCTAAAGGAAGAACTGATCCAGAATCAGCATGATCAGACGACTGCAACACAGAGAGGCAGGAGGTGAAACGTTTCTCTGAACAATTCACTTCAAGGAGAAACGTTGAAGAAAAATGATCAAACTGATCGGGTTCTAATTCTTCATGAAGGGAACAAAACAACAGAGTCCAGAGTCACCGCTCTGACCCAGCAGCAGCAGAACCCTCAGTGGTTTACAGTCTCATGGTTCTGGAGGAGTTCTGGCCCGCTCTTCGTTGGGTTCTGCTCAGCTCTCTGAAGGTCCACCACTGCATCAGTCAGGTGGAGGTTCTGGACTCTGACTGGACCTTGGTCCAGATCAGCTGCTGGGTTTGGGATCGTGGTTCTGTTGGTCCAGATCAGCTGCTGGGTTTGGGATCGTGGTTCTGTTGGTCCAGATCAGCTGCTGGGTTTGGGATCGTGGTTCTGTTGGACCCAGTTTGGTCCAAGCTGCTTCAGCTGTTGGACAGACAGTTCTCCAGAACCTTTTGGTCTCCAGAGAAGTTCTGGTCCACTCAGTGACAGGAGCCCGAACCATCAGCCTCCACCACCGTGCTGACAGCTGGAGAGGTTTGCTGCAGTGCATTCTGGGTAAACATCTGTCCTCTGCTCTGATTCTGGTCCAGAAGTTTGTTGGTTCCTTTAGATGAGACTTTCCAAACCTCAGTGGCGCTGCCATGTTGTTTTTAGACAGAAGAGACCATGACCTTTGACCTGCTGACTGAGGTCTGTAAAGTCACTGCACAGTCTGACCTTCAGGGTGGATCTGCTGTGAAGATTGACAGCTGTCTGAAATGTTTTCCTCGTGTGAATAATCGCTCTCTCTTTGTAAAACGATGGACTCTCAATGACCTTTGACCCTTCACAGATCGACGAGCAGCAACAGCTGCTTCTCTGAGGTCATTGCTGATGTCTTTCTGCCTTGGCGTTGTGGATGCTGCTGCAGGTCACAGGTGGTCCCATCAGTTAATCAGCAGCCCCCTGATCCCAAATCTCTGAGATCCTGTGGAACCAGCTGTTTCATAAATAATGTCTCGGTGGAACATGTGAGTTTTTGCTCACCTGAGCTTTGATTTAAATAATTTTAGAACCCGATCAGTTTTACTGAGAAATGCTGATGTCATTCCTGTAGTGATGCACGTCACATGAGATGAAAAGATGATTCTGCTGAGACGTACCAGGGAGATGATCGCTGCAGCTTCCTCCTGAAACAGGAAACAGACGACGTGAAGGATCTGCAGCTCTGAACACAGAATAAAAACCCAGCCTGACCTTTTCACTCAGCTGCTGTCCACCTGCAAGGAGAGCATCGTGGGCCTTCAGGATTTCAGCATCAGAGGAGAGCAGCACTCATTTTTCTCTCGTGAACAGTTATTTTCAAAACAAACTTTTATTATTTTATTTTTATTACATGTTTGTGCTGCTGTGTGGAGTAATGTTTTTCTATGATATTAGTGCTTAGTGTATTTTTAGTTGATATTTTTCTTAGTTCACATCTTAGATGTATTACTGTTCTTTAACACTTTATTGTTGGATGGAACTGGGAGCCTGTGTAAATAATCTTGTTTCAACACATGTACCACATGTGGTGCGAATGACAATAAAGGTTCACTCACCAGACTGTGACTTAGATAAAATCTTGGCACCTTCTTTTGAGGTACTGTCTTTCAAATTGGGTGTTTAACCAACCCAGCAGCAGCAGAACACTGTCCTCCTGTCTAAATCTCCGCCTGCTGCTAAAACAGCCAATCAGTGATTCAGTGGGCGGGACTTGGATTTGCCATTTGAGATTGAATATTGTCACACTAAAAGCGCAGGGGGGCAGGCTGAAAATGAAAAGGCAGTTTGCTCTGTAGTTCAATGACAATTGACAGTGTTGACTAAGAAAATGAAAATGATTTAATCTTAATTTTATTTCTGACTCAAAAAAGGCAGCTTGACTTTGAAATTAAAAAGCATTTCTGCTATTTCATTTTAATTTTCAAAATTGACATTTCAAAATGAATTTTGGCCACTTTTTACAAAGACATATATTGAAAATTAAATGTTAAATGTTATTTTACTTATCATTTTAATTAAGTTACAAATTGAGCAGTCTCGAAGAAGAAAATGAAAATGCAGTTTGGTTTATTCATTTTTAATTTTATTTATGACTCAAAAAAGGCAGCTTGGCTTTGAAATGAAAAAGCATTCCTGCTAAACCATTTTAGTTTTCATTTCGTCTCATATCCGCTTCCATACAAATGCACTTCACCGAGCTTCAGCATTGAAAAGGGCCAACTGTGTTGCACCTCGTTCCCTTCCTTCAGGGAACATGAGGTATGGTGCATTACTTTCAGTTCCCTTATTAGTCAGGTCTCTCGGTGTAACACTATTGCTATGGGAACGTAATTCATTCACGCCCTTGAAATGCTCAGTAAAATGCATGCTTGTGGGAACATCCGCCTTTATACATTAGGCATCTCTCGGCCGCTCTCTACTGTGTGTTAGAGAGGACAGCCTGAGTGACGTCACACGCAGTGACGTCCAAACTGTAATTTTTTGCAAAAGTGTTTGTTGAGCTCCAGTTCGCAGCCGCACAGATGTCTGCAACTGGTACACCCTTGAACAGTGACCATGAGGTGGCATAGCCCCGAGTAGAGTGGGCACGTACCCCAGAGGGCACCTGTTGACCTCTGCTACTGTACGCCCTCTTAATGGCCTCAGTCACCCAGTGTGAGAGGTGTGCTTTGACAGGGCCCTGCCAGTAGCCGGGACAACAAAAAACACAAACAGTTGGTTTGTTTTCCTCCAATCAGCTGTTTTTTTCAATGTAAGCACTAAAAAGCCCTAACGGGGCAAAGTGCTCTCAGTCTCCTCTGTTCCTCAGTAAGGACAGGAGCAGGAGGAAATGAAGAGAGATCAAAGTCCAGACTTCTGGGATTCAAAGTTAGAACCTTTGGGACATATGCAGGATTAGGCCTTACACTCTTAACCCGAACTAGTTGACTTTACTAGAAAACCGCGTGGAAACCCGTTGCCTTAAACCATTCTAGTTTTTACACAAAGAAGAAACGAAACATGTTTAGTTGTGTTAACTGGATAACCTCAGTACAATGTACTAAACACACTTAGTAGTCATTACTAAAATTGATTAGTTCACATAACTAATCAATTTTAGTAATGACTACTAGTCATTACTAAAATTGATTAGTTTTGTGAACTAATGGGCCTTCGGAAGGTTGGAGGTTCGAATCCCGCATCCGCCCACCATGTGTCGTTGTGTCCCTGGGCAAGACACTTAAAGGTTCAGTATGCAGTTTCTGTAGAACTGCAGCACTTAGAAATATTTTCAACAGGCAAAGCATTCTGATCCCTCCCCCTCAGAGCCATATGTGGCTCTGCCCCCTTGTGGTCTGTTGAATTTCAAATTCAAGCTCTGTTTTTATTGGCTGATTCAAATTCAAGCTCTGTTTTTATTGGCTGGTTACAAACTCTGTTTTTATTGGCTGGAAAATGGCGGGTCACCTTTTCTTTTTAGAAATGCTTATTTACCACCTGGAGAAGCAAGGGGACAATATTTTTTTTAATTTTTTTTCAGAGATTACCTGGCTAACATCAGTCTGTCAGGAGGTAGTGACAGAGTGAAGAAATATGTTCATAAAAAAAGCTACATACTGAAGCTTTAACCCAGAGTTACTTTATCCACTTTGTCAAAGTCCGACAGGAAAGCAGAGCCGAGGAACTTGTCCGCACATGCGCAGCAGGGCAGAGTTTGAATAGGCCCCGCCCCTTCATTTAAAAAACAAAAAATCTTTAGTAAACTCTGCTAAACCGAATAATTGCACTCTATATTTTAGTAAAAAAGTACAGTAAACTTATTTGTATTTAGTAATGAGACAACATTTTTACAAAACATAAAAGAATAATTAATGATTACTAAAAAGTTTAAATACAATTAATATCAGGGTTAAGAGTGTAGGGTGACCTTTGACCCGTCGGGGGAAAACCTAGTACACATTGGATGCACAGGCAAAGCATGGAGGTCGCCCACACGTTTCGCCGAGCAAAGAGCCAGGAGCAAAGCGGTCTTATAAGATAGTAAATCTATCTTAATGTCGCTTAATGGTTCGAATGGGGGCTCACAGAGAGCCAGGACCAATTGGAGATCCCAATCAGGGGTCAAGGTCCTGCTGGGAGGTCTCTTCCTCAGTACGCCCTTCATGAACCTTATCATGAGAGGGTGTGCACGGGCGTCTTCCCCCCCAGCCCTCATGGCATGCTGAGATGGCTGACAAAAACACTTTAATTGTGGAAAAGGAGCAGCCTTTCTCCAGCAAGTCCTGTAGAAAGGTAAGAAGCTGGACCAGGTCACAGAAATAAGAAACAATATTCCTTTCCATGCACCAAGCTTCAAAAACACACCATTTATGAGCATAGAGGGTCTGTGTTGACATGGCTCTTGCCTCTTGTATAGTTTATACCACGTTGCCGGGGTGGCCGTGGCACAGTGGTAATGGCAGTCGTCCCTCGATCGGAAGGTTGGAGGTTTGAATCCCACATCTGCCCACCATGTGTCGTTGTGTCCCTGGGCAAGACACTTAACCCAGAGTTGCTCCCGGTAGGTCTGGATGGCGCCTTGCAAGGCAGGCTTTTTTTTTTTTTTCATTTATAGATGGCCTCCCTTCTCACCTTATAGCCATCCTCTCACACCGATATGTATTTTTTTAATAGAGAGAAAGAAAAGATAGAAAGTAAGACAACAAAACAACAATTATCCACAAAAAGAGCACAAGGCAAACACACCCAACCTCCGTCCGCAATCCTGCAAAGCACATGACAGAACACAGCAACGAAACATACATGCATAAAGACTAATAATAATCATGACATTGCAGTAGATTTCTATAAATAAACATACCCATACCTACAAATATATATACAGTATATATATATATATATATATATATATATGTATATATATATATATATATATATANCCTGCTGTCCGTACAAGATGAAAAGTTGGTTTCAGCGTAAGGATGTAAAACTGCACGAAACACCTTTTTCTGCTGAGCACCTATAAGCCTGGCTGATGACATTAAGTCCAGACCTTTTCGAGCATGGGGAAGAGGAATCTGATCCAGCCCTGGTGCATTTCCTGCTTTGTAACATTTGGTTACAAAACCTGCAGCGTCATTGCTGTCCCTTTTGTCAGCATGTGAGTCTGGCCCGG
Source organism: Garcialebias charrua (assembly GCA_038048925.1). NCBI lineage: Eukaryota > Metazoa > Chordata > Actinopteri > Cyprinodontiformes > Rivulidae > Garcialebias > Garcialebias charrua. Next base: position 24,140 of record JBBPBX010036972.1, on the reverse strand, counting down.
CCCTGTGGGCCTCTGTTGTGGCCCCCCCGTCACTCATTGCTGAAATCCGTTGAAAAGCACCTGGTGGCCATAACGGTACGTTGCCATGGTCACCAAGTTCTGTCGGCACACTCTCCGGGCGTGCGGACGTGTTGCAGGCTTGTTGAATTTGTGTATTGTCAGCCATGTGGGTTCCGACGGGGTGGGGGTTGAAAGATGTGACCCCTCTCACCTGACCCCGTGAGAGCCGGTGTACCTGTTTGCAGACGCCTCTGGGTCTGTCTGTTGCAGACAGTCCTCAGAACACCTGCTGGGGTTTATTGTCTGAGCTAGTACCCCATGAACCGCGAGGGAAGGGGAGTGACAGCCCCCGCCCTATATAGCAATCGGGATCAGAGGGGAGCCGTGTTGTTGATGTTGCTGTGTTTTTTTTTTGTTCCATCTTCCTCTTTTTTGCCCTTCCCCTCGCTTAAACTTGAACTACCTCTTCGCGTGACTTCTCTGGTGCTTTCATCGCTCATTCAAGGTGAGCTTGCTCCCTACACAGAGTGCACAAAGAATTATTCCTGCGTGCTACTGGGCTAGCGAAAGCTAGTCCAGTACCTTTCTACCTAACCCCAAAGTTTTTTCTCCTCTCTCTACAGATTGCTTCGCGACGGCGCTAACTACGCCATAATAAAAAAAAATTAAAAAAGGAGGCTGCCTCGCTAATTCCTAGCGGGCTAGCCAGCGAAAGCAACGCAACGGAGGAGACATTTCAAGAAAGAAGAAGGAAAATTCTGAAAGGACTCGCTCGCCTCGTCTCAGACATGCCTCCAGAGAAGGGAAAGCGAAAAGCAAAACTTCCAAGGAAGACGCTGGGGCGGCAAGCCCAACCTCGCGCGCCTGCCCCAGTGGCTGTGGCTTTTCTCTCGCAGCAACGGACACCGACGAGGCCTATCCAGTCTGCTTGGGAATGCTTCATGCAAAGACAGCGCTGGACGCGCCCGACTTTTGCCCACACTGCAGCCTCATGATGGATGCGGTGCTGCGGCATCGGGTTGATCTCGTCGCCAAGGCCATGGGTACCTTGGCCACGTCTGCGGACGCAGATACCACAGAGCCTCTCACCCCCACGCCGGAACTGGAGAGCATGGCTTTGCACGACAGCACACGGGTCGAATGGGGCGACACCCCTGACGCGCTGGCCTCTATGGAGGACCTGACTGTCGAATTCGACACCCGGGGCATGATGAACGACGACGAGATATCGATCTCAGCCTCGGGCGAATTTTCAACGGAGGAGGCGGACGTAGAGCTGGAGGATCAGGGTGACGACCTCACCCAGACCCCCTTACCCGCGCTCCCAGACACGGACTTTTCCATCCCTGCTCTGTTCGAACTGTGACACAGAGCAGCGGACACGCTACAGGTGCCTTGGCCCGAACCCCCTCCTCGCCAACAGGTAACGAGGCTAGCGGGAAATTACTTTTATTCGAAGCAGCAGGCTGCCATGAGGCAGAGGATGCCCGTGTTCCCAGACTTCCTCACGGAGCTGACACGCACCTGGACTCACCCACGAGCCCCTATGCTTCTACCCCTCTCACAGTTTCTTGACGTGGACGGGATGGACGAGGTGGGTTTAGCCAACGTGCCTCAAATCGAGGACACTCTGGCGTCTCACCTGGCTCCAAATTCTTCAGGAACAAAACCAACTCTCCCCATCAAGGCTTGCCGGGCCTCGGCGTCTCTCCTCGAGAAATGCTACAGGGCTCAGGGACTCGCGGCGCGCGCCATGAACGCATCGGCGCTGATGCAAGCCTACCTGGTAGAAAAGCTGCAGCAGCTTCACGTGGCAACGGACAAGCAGGCGGCTGCCGAATTGCTGGACGAAGCCCGCAGAGCAACTGACTTTGTGCTCCGAATTGTGGGGACTACTGCGGTTGCTCAGGGCAGAGGAATGGCGGAGGTGGTCATTGCGACCTGCCACCTTTGGATGACGCTAACAGACTTACCCGAGGGATAAAAGGTACCTTTTCTCCATCACTCGATACAGCCGGAGGGGCTGTTTGGTAAAGCTTTGGAACGGATTCAGACAAAGCTGGACCAAAGACGCAGACAGGCAGAAGCTCTCTGCGTGGGCATCCCCCGGAGAAGCTTCGCCCTCCCCCACCCACCCCCAGGGAAAATGCTGGGGGAAGACCTGCCCAGTCCAGGCACCACTCGACGACGCATGCCCCACCGCAAAAGCGGCCAGCATACGAGGAACAGCCCAGGCAGAGACCTTCTTCGGGCCCACCTTGTACCGAGCACGCTTTAACCAAGAACAGGTTTGTACCTCACCAAATGCCCAAACATAGGGCCTCTTCGGCGAATCGCGACAACAGACAGAAATGGGCCAGATGAACCAGGCTCACATTTCCATGTTACACGGTCACCCGCCCACGCGGTAACAGGATTGATCCGCCTGAATCCAGACTTTGCTTGTAACACAGTACAAAAAGCTGGTTTATTTTCAGCATGCACAAATCATTCTTTCTCTGCTGTGAGTGACATAAATTCATGTACGTCATCCCACGTAAGCACGAACAAAATCATGAAACAGCAATTCTCTGTTTTATTGACTCCAAAAAACAACAACAACACAACTATATTTCCAGCAAAGCAGGTCCCTCTGACCGGCATGCCGTCATAAAGGGAGGGGTTTGCCCCCTCCCCTCCCTCATGGCCCACGGGGTATTAGAATATTTAATAAGCACAGGCAGACTGCCTCTGTTTCATCTGCAGTGAGCAGACACAGTGGCGTCTGCAAACACCCTCCTCACCCCTCCTAGAGACAGGTGAGGAGGATCACGTGTATGGGCTCTCACCCCATTGTCAACGGTGAGACAGCCAATACACCAATCAGGCGGGCATGTGACGTGTACGCATCTCAAGGAGCCGAGCCGACAAAGTCTCTCGACGGGAGGGCTGCATCAGACGCTCTCACACAGCTTAAAAGTTCACACCTTCACAGAAATAATTGTGTTTAGCTTGCTGTGGACAAAAACAAGTCAGAGTGTAATCAGATTCCTCTTCCTGTTGTTCGAAGGGAACTGAGCTCTTTATCATCAAGTGCTCTGAAGTCGGCCAGACTAAAAGGAACCCCCCCACGTTCTCATGTGGCGGCTGCTCCTTTGTTATTAACAAGGGACACGCAAGGCCCATGCAGCAGTCAGGCAGCACGTGACCTCCCGCTACGTGCTGATCCAAAGCTGTTTTCAAAAATAATTTCACCCACAAATGGAACACAGGACCCGGCCAATTTGCCTGGCACCAAGGCTTCACTGAAGCCAAGGGCCAGTGGTCTAGGCCACTCCACAAAAAGGACTGGAGTAAGGAGATCTGCTCGCCTACATGGCTCGCAGCCTCAAAACTTGGAGGAGGATGATAATTTTCCTCCTCCAAACCTGTCCAATGGAGATGACAGGTTGCACCTGCCCTCAATTATCCCTGAGCAGGACAACTTGGAGGCAAATTGTTTCCTTCCGAACCTGGTGGACCCTCAGGGGCTGCAAGTCTCTGGATCGCCAGAGGAGGCGCTACGGCTACCCAGGCCAAGAACTGCCAGGAGTCTCAACCTGTCGGCCGAAAGGGACAGGTTGATGGCGGCAGGCCTGCCGGAGAATGTGGTATTAACCATACAGAATGCTCGTGCAGGGTCAACACAATTTTTATACGCTCAAAAGTGGTGTATCTTCAAGGCCTGGTGCTCAGAAAGAAATATTATTTCTTATGCATGCAACCTGGCCCAACTTCTGACTTTCCTCCAGGATCTCCTGGAGAAGGGTCGTTCTCATTCAACGATTAAAGTCTTCCTTTCAGCTATTTCTGCCTGTCATGAAGGCTGGGGAAACAGGACACCTGGAGCGTACCCAATCATAATAAGGTTTATGGAGGGTGTTCTTCGGTCTAAACCAACCAACAGGATCCTGACCCCTGGTTGGGACCTCGGTTTGGTCTTGGGGACTCTATCCAGTGTTTTTCAACCGGTGTGCCGCGGAACACCAGTGTGCCGCGAGAGATCGTCTGGTGTGCCGTGTAAAATTAAGTAAATTATGAAATTTTTATTAACTGGTGTAATTTCCTTACCGAGCGATAGGTGGCAGTATGGAGCATAGCGTCGCACATTAAAACAAGAGAAGTAGCGGCGCATGAACGTGACGTGAGCAGTGAGCAAAACAAACCAACAGCGAGGATCTTCTCAAACAAACAGCGATGGAAAACTTTTTCAAAAGAAAAAATACTAAATCCGGTCTGGTCCCTGGACAAAATTCTGACCCAGATGAAGGCCCAAGTGGAAATCAGAAGAAGGCAGAAACTGTGAACGTGAGCTTTGTGTTCATCCAAACAGGCACAGGTTTCAAGTGAGTAAAATGTAGAGAGAATGGTAGCACTGTTCAGGTGTATTTGAAGGCATGTTAAGTGCAATTTCATCCTCTTTAATTTTAAGACCACATTGTTGTGGCACTGTTCAGGTTTATTTGAAGGCATGTTAACATGCCTTCAATTTCATGTTAAGTGCAATTTGAAATAAGAAATATAAAACATGATAAAAAATACATTTAGTGTTCATTTCATTCCTATTCAAGACACTTTGATAAGAATGACTATATATTTAATAAAGGCGGATACAGTGTATCTTTATTTACAATTTTGGTTTGTGGTGTGCCTCGAGATTTTTTCAATGAAAACACTGTGCCTTGGCTCAAAAAAGTTGAAAAACACTGCTCTATGCGACCCTCCATTCGAACCACTGAGTGAGGTTACGATAGATTTACTACCTTATAAAACTGCTTTACTCCTGGCACTTTACTCTACGAAACATGTGGGTGACCTCCACGCATTATCTGTACATCCAATGTGTACCAGATTCGCCCCGGACGGGTCAAAGGTCACACTGAGGCCTAATCCCGCATACACTCCCAAGGTCTGGACCCTGAACTATAGGAGTCTAGATTTTGATCTCACCTCTTTTCCACCTGCCCCTGTCCTGACTCAGGATCAGGAAAGGCTGACAGCTCTCTGCCCAGTGAGGACTTTACGCACCTACATGCAGAGAACAGCCGAATGGAGGAGAACAAAACAACTGTTCGTCTGCTTTGCAGCACCTGCTATCGGGAGAGCCCTATCAAAACAACGCCTCTCACATTGGGTGACTGAGGCCATTAAAAGGGCCTACAGTAGCAAGGGCCAACAGGTGCCCTCTGGAGTGCATGATCACTCCACTAGGGGCCTGGCCACTTCCTGGTCATTGTTCAAGGGTGTACCAGTCACAGACATCTGCGCTGCTGCGAATTGGAACTCCTTGAATACTTTTGCAAAGCATTACAGTTTGGATGTTACTGCAGGTGACGTCACTCAGGCTGTTCTTTCTAATATTCAGTAGAAAGCAGCCTTGGGATGCCTACTGGTCAGGGGCAGACGTTCTCTCTAGCAGGCATTTTACTGAGCATTTCAAGGGCGTGAATGGATTACGTTCCCATAGCAAGTATGTTGCACCGAGAGAACCAGACTGAAAGGGAACTGAAAGTTATGCACCATAACTCATGTTCCCTGAAGGAAGGGAACGAGGTGCAACATAACTGGCCCTTTTCAATGCTGAATGCTCGGTGAAGTGCAATTTTTCAGAGGAAGATGGAGGGGCGCATGCCGCTTAAGTAACCAGAGGGCGGGGCCTCTGGCGCGACAGTGACGCCCCTAGCCATAAAGGCGTGAGTATGTTCCTTTGGGTAATCACGCGGGGGCGCAATTCCCATAGAAAGTATGTTGCACCTCGTTCCCTTCCTTCAGGGAACATGAGTTATGGTGCATAACTTTCAGTTTTCATGTTTACTTCATTTTACTCATTTTCTGTTTAGTTTTGTTCGTGTTGTGAAGAAAATTAAGAACAATGGGGGAAAGTGTTTTGTGTCGACTCAGAGTGCGTGAGTTTGAGTTGTTCTTCATTTTCTATGGTGTGTGGAGCTTCCATATATTGTCCGCCAGAGGGTGCTGTCGTATAACACAGAAGCAAGTCTGAACTCAGTGGTCTTGGACCATAGACTTGAGGCTGAGTTATTACAACAAACAGTGAAATTCTGTGAATGAGTGTGAATAAAAAAATTGAGCGAGTGGCAATGTGAAAGAAACAAAAATGGAGCTCATTCAGGAGAAACATGTGGAGCAAGCTGAATCTCTACAGGACCAATTGGTAAGAGTACAAGCTGTGATTATTACAATACATGCCGCAAACCCTGGGAAATGTAGGGAGTTGGACAGTTCATTAACACAGATTGTGAAGTCAGAAAAAGGATCAAATGTTAACCTTACTCAGGACAACTGAGACAGAGCCATGTCGGATAATGATCAGCAAGCTGCTGCCAGAGCTGCACCTGCACCCAGTTACGCTCAACTGGTCCCGCCGGTTCCACTGTACCTTGGAGCGTCTGATTTATTCACAGAGTATACATGATCATCAACGCAGGAATTAAACCAGACCCAAGAAAGGTTGAAGCCATCTACAAAGCACCCAGACCCGAAAACTTTCAACAACTCTGTTCATTCCTAGGTACTTGTAGCCTGGTTAAAACCAGACCCTGTCCTTCACTTCGCTTCAGACAAGGGTCTGGACTTTTTCCATAGAGAAACGATTCTTGCTGGAGGCGTTGGCCTCTGCTGAGGAACAAAACCATTGGATATTTTGAACAGGGAAAGCATTCTGCTCCCTCCCCTCAGAGCCACCCCCCGTGCTCTGGTGAACTTGACTGACAACTGCTCCGCCTCCTGCAGCTTTTCTCTCGCTGCGCAAATTCTGTGTTTATATGTTAATAAAACATTTTAATAAAATAAAATAAAACCATGGATCGCTGGTCCAGCTCACCAAAAGACCAGAAAATCTGATGGGACTCGGTCAGCAACGTAAAACCCGAGTTTAATTCTCGTGACAACCTCAGCCATTTCCTCCTTGTTCATTTCACTCAACGGAGGGTGGAGGAGAAGGAGGAGGGAGGAGGGAGCGATTACTTGACTTTTGGGAAAAAAAACAAAAGAAAACTCCAGATAAGGGATTAAGAAGGGGAAATTAATAAATTTGTGTCACATATAAAACAGTCCTGCATCGCTTTGAATGAGAACATGCGAATGCTCGCTGCTGGCTGCGCTGGGACAGGTGGGGGCGTGGGTTAGGGGCCAAAAACTCCGCCCCTTCTGTTCTCTGATTGGTCCGAACAAAATTCTACCGGAGAAATTGTTGTTAATGGGAGAAGTCCCAGACTGTGCAGTGAAGGGAAATGAGAATTGAGCGGAGCTGTGCAGGAAGGCGAGGGCCAGGCTAAGGTACTTGTGGATTTCTGATGAAATTTATACCAAACTATGCAAACTTATCAGAACCACTAAGGAAGCTGACCAAGAAAGAACAAGCATGGGAGTGGACAAGTGAAACAGAAAGATCATTCCAAGCAATGAAAGAAGCATTGGTGAGTGAGCCATGCCTGGCCTACTTTAAATTGGATGCACCCACAGTAGTTATTACTGATGCAAGTCCAGTAGGATTAGGTGCAGTTTTACTACAGACCCAATCAGATGGACAGAACAAACCAGTAGCCTATGCAAGCCGTTCATTGACCCCAACACAACGTTGTTATTCTCAGATAGAACGTGAGGCTTTAGGATGTGTATGGGCTGTGGAACATTTTAGAACGTACTTGTGGGGGGCCAAGTTTACTTTGCAAACTGACCATAAACCCCTCATATACATGTTCAACCCAGAGAAGGCTACACTGTCACCACCACGAATACAGAGACTCGGTTTGAGACTACAACCATATGATTATAAAATAGAACACATCGTCGGAAAGTCCAACGTAGCGGATTCACTTTCACGACTTCCTTTAGCAGAGACAGAGAACAATGAGTATGTGGAAACGTATGTGGACAGAGTACTGACAGTGACGATGCATGAAGTGCAAGCCATGAACCTTGAGGACATCAAACAGAAAATGACAGAGGACGACACAATGAAACAACTGAAGACGATTGTGGAGACAGGAAAATGGCCAAACCCAGTTCCGCCTGAGTTGCAGCCTTACAACAGATGTGCTGGAGAGTTCAGCATATACAGTATAAGGGACTTGTGCTGAGAGGACACAGGATAGTGCTACCAAGAGCAATGGTGAAGTAAGCACTGGAAATTGGACAAAACTCACCAAGGAGTGGTTCGTACAAAACAATATTTAAGGAGCAAATTTTACTGGCCCAACATGGACTTGGATGTAGAGAGACTGATCAGAAATTGCTCCGCTTGTGTGCTCAATCAACTGCTTCATGAAGATCAACCCCTTCAACCACTAGAGCTACCACCAAGACCATGGACAAAGATAGGAATTGATCTGGTAAGTCCTATCCAAAACCAATATGTGTGTTGACTGTGATAGACTATTACACTTCCTTCCCGGAAGCTGTAGATGTTCCAGACATTTCAGAGTCAGAGTCAGAGTCAGAGAGAATTTATTGTCATTTGCACCGCATGTAGTACATGTGTTGAAAACGAGATTATGTACACAGGGTCCCAGTTACATCCAACAACAAATGCAAGAGAAAAACAATAATAACATCTAGGATTAACTAAGAGAGACATCAGCTAGTAATACACTAAGCCCTAATGTAGTAGAAAAACATCATTATAAACAGCAGCACGAACATGAGCAGATGGTCACAGATGAACGCAGCAACAAGAAACAGATCAGTATCAGTATGATGTGACATTTTGCAGTGTTTATTCTTATTATTTATTTATTCATGAGTCTGACAGCCTCAGGGTAGAAGCTGTTTCTCAGTCTAGTGGTTCTACATTTGATGCTCCTCAACCTCCGTCCCGAGGGGAGTGGTGCAAAGAGTGAGTGTGCTGGGTGAGTGAGGTCTTTCATGATGCAGGTGGCTCTTTTTCTGCATCTGGAGGTGTAAATGTCTGTGATGGTGGGGAGACTGACTCCCACAGACTTCTGTGCAGCCTTCACCACTCTCTGTAGAGCTTTTCTCTCTGCAACTGTGCAGCCTCCATGCCACACGTTGATGCTGGAGCACAGGACGCTCTCCACTGCACACCTGTAGAACGAGGTGAGGACTGGGCTTCTCAGACCGGCTCGTCTCAGCCGTCTGAGGAAGTAGAGTCTCTGATGACCTTTCTTGATCAGGCTGGTGGTGTTATTGCTCCAGCTGAGGTTATCATTCATGTGTACACCCAGGTATTTGTAGCTGGAGACCACCTCCACCGCAGATCCACCTATATACAGTGGGGTGTGGGTGTGTTTGTTCCTTCTGAAGTCCACAATCATCTCCTTCGTCTTCTTCACATTCATGTGAAGGTTGTTCTCTTTGCACCAGCTCTCCAGATGTTCCACCTCCTGTCTGTAGCTGGATTCATCATTATCTGTGATGCATCCCACCACAGCTGTATCATCTGCAAACTTAACAATATGACAGCCTGGATGTGTGGCTGTACAATCATATGTGAGCAGAGTGAACAGAAGAGGGCTCAGCACACATCCCTGAGGAGAGCCAGTGCTGAGGGTGATGGTGGAGGAGGAGAAGTTGTGGATCTTCACGGACTTCACGGATTTCTTCAGCTACTGTCATTTTAGAACTGACCAAAATATTTGCTAGGTTTGGTTATCCCCTAGAGTCTGTTACTGATAATGGTAGACAGTTTGTGGGACAGTTATTTGAATTATTTTTCAAGTCATGTGGAATAAAACACATCAGAGCATCACCTTATTATCCAAAGAGCAACGGAAAAATTGAGAGGTTTCACAGATACTTGAAGAAAGCCTACAGAACAACTGAATGCACAGGAAAAAAAATGGCAGGAGGAACTTCCAAAAATATTAATGGCATACCGATCAACACCACACAGAGCATCAGGAGAAACACCAGCTATGCTCATGTTTGGAAGAGAGATCCGCACAAAGTGTCCCAATGGAGGAAGAATGTGGATTTCCAAATGGCACAGAGAAAACTATAGATATCAGAAACCATCATGATGAATACAAAACTAAAATGAAAGAGTATGCTGATCAAACCAACAGAGCAAAGGACCACAACTTTAAGGTTGGTGATATAGTTTACATTGCTAGTATGGAGAATGGAAAGCTGGATACCACATTCAAAGACATTCGCTATGTGATATTGAGAAATACCGCTGATGCCTTTGAAATGGTCAACACAGAAGATGGTTCAAGAGTAATCAGGAATGTTAAACATCTGCGACACACAACTGTGGTACTTGACTTTGATGCTTTTGAAACTCCAATAGAATACAACACCCAAATCAACAATACAACTGTGGAGGTGCCGATTGCTGAGACCACTTCATCAGCTGAGATCCCACCAACCTAACCCCCCTGTATCTGAGGTCATCACTACCAGGAAGGGCCGTGTCATCAGAAAGCCCATCAGATACAGAGAGGCTTGAAAAAAATAATAAACTAAACAAAATAGAGAAGAGAAATGTTACCCTTTTGTTTAGTAAAGTAGAATAGAAATTTTGATTTCTATGTAAAAAAAAAAAAATTTGTGTTGCAGATAGGTTTTTGTTCTAAACAAGGAGGAAAATGTAGTGTAGTTAATGTTACTGTGTTATCGCAAGATTAGTCGGACCAGGGGAGATTAAAGAAGACGGACATGTTGGCTAGAGTGACGTTGGAGCACGTGTTAATAAATAAGTTTAAAGCAAACTAAACGACTGCTTATTTAAACAACACAACAACAAGTATCTAGTCAAAATGTAAACTTGACAGTGCAGTGAGATGAGCCACTTTTATGGTATGTAACTAATTTCATTTAAATCACCCAACCTAAAACAAGACATCATTTGAACGTGATGTCAGAAACATGCACAAACTTTTCCTAAAATCTTTTTTACCGATGATGGGCTGCACCATTTACTCATCAGGTAGTCCCTGCCTTTCACCAAGAACTGCACTGGTTCTGCCCAGTTCAGTGAACCCAAGGGTGCTTTGAACTCTTTGACACGAGGGTTGTGGCTGTTTATGTTTGTTTATGTTTATTAAATTTGTTCATTTTTTTTTACAAAAGAAACACAATAAAAGACAATCCCATAAATGATAATGTACAATAGGCTATATAAAAAAATGTCAGGTAGCAGAAAGAAGAATAAATCGTTGGTTACGTATCATAACCCCCAGATTCTACGAGTATAGCAGAGCCCTTTAGCTCCGCCTATTGGAATCCTCCCCCGCGCGTCAGCACCTACTGAAAACCTTTTAGTCCACGCCCACCTACCGGATGGGCCCAACCCTCGGGTCGATAAAACCCCTCGACCGAGGTGAAACTGCCTCCAAAATAGCTAAATCATTCAGCCATTTGGGATACAGAGTGGCCCGATAGCTAAAGGGCTCTGCTATACTCGTAGAATCTGGGGTTACGATACGTAACCAACGTTCTAACTTCGTATAGCTCCGCCCTTTAGCTCCGTCTATTGGAATAAAGGGCGTAGCAGGAAATAGTCCATGCCACGCTGGATCCTAATCAATGATGAGCATCTGCTCAGCACGTCCTTCCTCATGCATGAGGAAAGGCAGGTGGTGGGCTGGAGGAAGGCCTGCAGGCTTTTAAGCAACCTCCGGACGAGCCCTGCTGCTGAGGAGCGAGCAACAACATTGAAAAGAGATTGGCCCTCATGCACGAAAATGTTCGTATTTTTATCCTAAATTTCTCCTACTTTTGTTCGTACGAAGCGTTCGTACGAACATGCCACGTCAGATTCAACAAAGTCTTCTATCATGAGGAAACGTGTGTAAATGCAGTGCGTAAATTTAATGAATCCCACCTGTCCTAAACAGCTGCGCGTGCACGCGTGAAGGTCATTTACATAATTCCCACCCCTCAAAACACCATATAAGGCCACGCTTCCTGCCTTCTGACAGCAGGAAGTGTCCATTCATTCAAACTCATGAAGTAAAAGGAGGAACTTCACGCGTTCGGAGATCTGCTCTCAGTCGCGCTGTGGCTACCCCCACCCCCCCTGCAGGTGTCGGATGGTCAAATATTTTTAATGTTAGTGTAAACAACTGTGTAGTTTCACTTATTCAGAAGAGCCGTGGCGCACCGCTGCCCCCCCCCCCCCCGCAAGTGTCGGATGGTCAAATATCTCTAATTTTAGTGTACTGTGTTACATTATAGTTTCACTTATTCAGAAGAGCGCACCGCTACCCCCCCCCCCCCCGCAAGTGTCGGATGTGTTTTTGAACAGAAGCATTTTAAGATGTCTCTAAACTACAGTTAACTTCATATTAATATTGTAGTGCATATGTTGTGTGTCCCGTGGGTCGTACAGTATCAGAAATCAAGAATAAATGGTTTGATCTGAAAATGGCTTCAAACAAACGTCTCGCCGCAGCACGGACAGGAGGAGATCAGTCTGCGAGATGGATGGACAATACTGTAAATGCCACGCTGCAAGACGCGTGCCAACATGTTTTGCAGCACAAATGATGCGCGCACCTCCTGGTCAGCGCGCAACCACCACATTCTGCAGGTTATATTTCGAATCAGATATAATAATCTATTGCTCCGATGGTGTTTGGCACAAGATCAGTCTTAATTCGTACTTGTTCTGCGGCGGTGTATGGGAATTTTATGTACCTGGGTGTTAATATGAGGAGCGGCTTTGATGACCAAGGGGAGCGCACGACTCACTGAAGCCTGCGCGACACACCAGACAAATTAAACTTAAAATTATAATTCTAATTCAAACAGAATAACCTATTGTCAAGAATAATTATGGTGCGTGATTTTTTTAAACCCAAAATATTTTCTAAATAACGAAATATGAAGTTATTCGTGGAGAAGATCCGTCTGGATGACAGCAGACTGACGCTCCTAAAATATACGACAGGTCCGGACCACTCGTAAATTTTGTTCGTATCTGAATAAATTCGTAGGATACGAAAACATTGTTGAATGCCACAAATGATCCTAAATCACTCGTACGCAAAGTGTAAGAACAAATCTGTGCGTACGAACGGTTCGTGCATGAGGGCCATTGTTCTCATTGAAATCTGATTGCACGATTATAGCCTCATTATGCAATTTTAAGTTTTTGGCTAGCCTTTTACTACTTTAGCAACCTTTATGCTCCTTTTAGCTAGCCTTTAGCTACCATTCCACTTCCTTTTAGCTACCGTTCAACTTCCTTTTAGCTACCGTTCCACTTCCATTCTGCTTCCTTTAGGTACCATTCTACTTCCTTTAGCTGTCTTTTGCTGCTTTTATTTATCAATCTGGTTCTTTTACCAACCTTTATGCTCCGTGTAGCTTGCCATTAGCTACCATTCTGCTTCTTTTAGCAATCTTTATGCTACTTTTAGCTAGCACGTTGCTTCTTTTAGCTTTAACAAATCAGTTTCCAGCTACTTGAGAAATTTTCATCAGAGTCCTACAGCACTCAGGATTCACTCACATTGTATTTTCACAGAAAACATTTATCTAGTTCCTCCTGAATTTTAAAATACGACAGACCATTTCAGCAGCGTAGAAAAAGCTCCACTGGTCAACGAGCAAACTCAAGTTTGGTTTTGATTTTTTCAAGTAGAATAGAGTTCAGCTGTGACTTCATCCTCAGTTCAGAGCTTCAACTTTGCAGATAAAAAAAGACAAACAACAACAGAGTGAATGATGAAGAAAAAACAGCTCCACACTGACCACACGCCAGAGCCGGAGCAGACTTCCATGCAGCAATCTGGAAGGGGTAGTTCCATGCACCGATTCCTGCGCACACGCCGAGGGGCTCCCTCCGGGTGTATGCGAATGCTCCGCCAGGAAGCTGAATGTGCTGACCTGCATTCAGTGACAACACAAATCCATGTTCAAACCATAAAAGGCCTGGCAGTTCTTAAAGTAAAGCATACCATTCACTGCTGGCTGCGTCAAAGAGTGTTTAAACAAACATCTTGTGATGAGAGGGGAGAACGTTTCAGCCGTTTGAGCTAAAATAATTTACCAGCTTTGACCTGATCTGAGAGATCTGTTAGCACTCAGAATGAGTTGAAGACAACCCTCAGCTACTACCACACCCAAGTTTACCCCAATATTTTTAAAACTGGGTTAAAGCCATTTGTCTGTTGGTTATGATTGATCAGCTCAATCATCTTGAATTGACGAGACTCCAAAAAGGTAATTAGTTGTACGTGTACATTTAGTCCGTCCAATGAGATGTTTTACTAACAATTTGAGCCGGCAAACAAAATTTAAGCAATGATGTTGGAGTAAGTTTTGAATGACTCTAAACTTTACCTCCGTACCCACAAAACCGACAGAGTTATTCCATTTTTGTGTTTGCTACGGTGGCGGCCATCTTGAACTGGATTGCCAAACAAACTCACAAATAAGGGCAAATGCATAAATCGCTTTTATGCTTTTGGCAGGAAGCGATAACAACAAGCTAAGGCTCTCAGTATTTGAGAAACACATTTTGCACCAAAACAAAGTGCGTGAGTGTACCCACCTGCGAGTGTACCAGCCAGGCCAGCGTAGTACTCTATGCACTGCCAGGCTATGTCAACATCCACGAGAGCTTCAGTGATGGACTTGCCATTGTTGATCACTTCAAGCTTTGCAATTTTCTCCTTTTTTTCCTGATTTTAAACATAAAATAATGAAAACGGTAAAAGAGTAGGAGCCCTTTTACCTTCTATGTGTCAACTAAAGACCAACAGACACAAAAATGGAAGCAGACACTGAGGGCGAGCTGTTAATGAGCAACTAATGTCTTTCTGCATTCCTGCAGCGGTCAGCTCCAATTTGTGTTGCACAATCGAGAGAACAGGAGCGCTCTCAGCACACAGCTGCACACGGTCGTCTCACCCTGATGATCCGAGCCGCCTCGAGCATGATCCGAGCCCGCTCCATGCCAGCCAACTTGCTCCATTTTAGGTAGGCGGCGTGTGCGCTCTGAATGGCTGCGTCCACTTCTTCAGCCCCGCAGGGCACCATCTGACACAGCACACGGCCTGCAGAAATCAAACGTTACTGCTGACACAGTCCTGGAGGAGACGAGTATCATCCACCGCCGCCTTTCATGCCAGACTTAAGATAAGATAGAACTTTATTGATCCCACAGGAACATGGTCAAACTTCATGCATGTGATGTCATGCTCAGGAGATGTTGTGCACGACTCTCAGCAGCTACCACACCAAAGGTTAGCTCAAGCTCTGTGAAACGACTGGAACTAAACCCGTTCTGTGACAGATGTCATGATCTAAAGTGGCTCCAAAAGTTATCAGTTGAAGAGATAACCAATAATTATTAATTTTTTAGTCTAATTATTATCCACCCAGCTGTTTTATTAGACCTTTGGCCAACAGAAAAACATAAAAGCCTTTGAGTGGAAGGTGATAACTAGATGGTAATCTGTTATTGAGCATGCATCAGGATATCTTTGGTAATAAACTCAGCTGCGTTTAATTTCCATTTGAAGAGTTTGAAACAAACTTTTTGTATTGGTGGACAAAAACAAGACACAACTTTCTTAAACTATAATTAATGCATTCGTTTTAAATCAGGTTCTACATGCAGAATGTTATTCACCTGTTGCAGGCTCGAACACGGGCTCGGTGTTTTTCTGCTGCAGAGGTTTGACCCGCTTCCCGGCCCAGAAGTTCAAAGGGTCCGACACCAGCACGGTTCCGGTCGAGGCTCCGGGCATCGAGTCCAGGACTGACTGGGCCATTTTCAGACGAACTGGGCTCTGGAACAGAGCACGTCACACCTCTTGACATCCATTATGCAACAACAGCGCTGATAGTCACCAAAGGGCTCGTGGAACAAACACTACCTTTGAAGTCAGGCTACGCAACAGCACGCGGACAGGAAACGCGTGCATCTGAAATTTTATTCGACACAAGGAAAGCATGAGAAGAAAATACAACTTTACCTTCAGATTTTAAACAAACTCTTTGCAAGATGGACGGCGAAGCAGAGGGCCAGCTGAAGAAATTTCACGCACATTTAAACACCGAAGCCCCGCCCCCAGACCCTGCCCAGTTACACGAGACGCGACAAGCTCCTGGCCCCGCCCACTGTGACAAACCTGTTCAGGCCCCGCCTCCGCCACACCTCTGGCTCCGCCCCTTGAGCCACCCAGGGACGTCTCCTCTCCTGTGTTTGAGTGCGCCTACCAATTCTATATGATATCTATGGTGCCTACAAAACCATTATTTATTTCTGACCATAGGCCTGTTTTATTTGATGTTGGTTTGTCCTGTGCTCCACTCCTCCCCAGTGACGTAGAGTTTTTAACCCTTCCACCGCTGGTCAGTTCTCTGCTGCCTTTGAACAGCTCTGTGCTCCATGACTCCATGACTCTGCTGCTGACACCAGCTGAGCTCCTGGTTTGACTCCTCCTGTCAAACCATCCTGGACTCTGTGGCTCCATCTAAACTGGTGCGGCCTAAAGCCAGATCTGAACCCTGGTTCAATGAAAACACTCTTGCAGCCAGACAGGAGTGCCGCAGAGCTGAACGGAGATGGAAAAAGGATAAACTGGAGGTTTCGTTTCACATTTTAAAGGATTGTCAACGTCAGTACCAGATCATTGTTAAAGAGGCCAAAAAACAATACTTGTCAGACATTATTGTGTCCAATCACAACAACCGTCACGTGTCCTTTTTGAAACTCTGTCCTGAAGGCCCCACAACCTGTCTGCCATGAAGCCTCAACTGAACTCTGTAATGACTTCCTGCAGTTTTTTATAAATAAGGTTGTTACCACAAGGGCCCTTATTTCAGCCCCTGCTTTTGACCCCTCCTGCTTGGTCCCCTGCCTGGCTCGATAGATTTGAACCAGTGACTCTGACCCTTTTAGAGGATGTGGTCGGCCATATTAAGCCATCAGGTTCCCCTCGTGACCTTGTCCCCCCTCGTCTGTTAAAAGAGGTGTTTTCCAGCATCAGACAGGTGATCCTTGCTGTTATCAATAGCAGTCTGTCCTCAGGTGTTGTGCCAATAAGTTTTAAACATGCGGTGGTGCAGCCCCTGCTTAAAAAGCCCAGCCTAGACTGTCTTGACTAATTTTAGGCCCATCTCCAAGCTGCCTTTTATTTTGTTTTGTTTTATTAATTTATTCATTTTATAATATGAAATACAACAATTAACATATTTATAATAGAAAAAATAAAAAATAAAATGAAAGGTAGCAGATGAAGAATACATCTTATCAAATCTGCTCCTTATTTAACAGTTCAAACAATATTTTCTATAATAACAAAATAAGTAAATAACTCAGTCAATTTTCAATTGACATATATCACACATTAAAATAGATTCTACCAGTTTCTTAAATACCAGGATTGATTTGGCTTCCTTAACATTTGTCATTAAGTCATTCCATAATCGTACTCCTTGAATTAAGGTAGATCTTCCCTTCAAACTGTTTCTAAACTGTGGTTTTACTAATACATCTTTCCCCTTGAGATTATAACATAGATCTTTTCACAAAATGCATTTGGATATTTTATGGTAGTGTATTTTTATGAGCTCTAAAAATAAGTGACAAAATGTTATAGTCCACCCGTAATGTTTTCTTGTTATAATTCTTACTAATTTTTTCTGCAAAATAAAAATAGGCATTGTGATCGACTTACACGCTTTTCCCCAAACATTAACACAATAAATCAAGTGTGGCATAATAATTGTATTATACAATAAATACAGTGCATTGTCGTTTAATAGATGTCTAACCCTATAAAATATTGCAATAGATTTAGATATTTTCATTTTAACAGAATTAATATATTATTTATTTAGAATTAATAATATTATTATTAATATATTACGGGCGGCCGTGGCGTAGTGGTAATGGCAGTCGTCTCCCGATCGGAAAGTTGGCGGTTCGACTCCCGGGACCCGCACCATGTGTCGTTGTGTCCTTGGGCAAGACACTTAACCCTGAGTTGCTCCCGGTAGGACTGGAAAGCACCTTGCATGGTAGTCTGCCGCCACCGGTTTATGAATGTGTGTAGCATTCAATATATGTGTAGCACTTTGAGATTTTCAGTAATGAAAAGTGCGTTATAAATTGAATTAATTATTATTATTATTATTATTTCCATGATAGATTTTCGTCAATGACAACACCCAAAAATTTTGCCTCACTGACTCTACAAATCACTGAGTCCTCAACTTGAAATGGAACATCAGCTGTTTTCTTTCTATTTCCAAATATCTAGTTAGTTTTCTCCACGTTTAATGATAATTTATTGAGTTTAAACCAGTTCTGAACTTTAACAAACTCCCTCATCATTGACTCCAATAGTTGTTCAATATTAGTACCAGAACAAAAAAAAAGTGTATCATCACCGAAAAGAATTTTCAATTTCAAAAATTTTAGAATTTTTTTAGAAAAAAATGTGTATTCACAAGTGAAGTGTTTTCTGGATGAGCACAACATAATGGAGGTTTTTCAGTCTGGCTTCAAAACTCGCCACAGCACAGGATCAGCTCTAGTCAGAGTTTTTAATGACATTCTTATGGCCAATGATTCTGGTGAACATGTGGCTCTCGTCCTGCTCAACCACTGCATTTGATACTGTGGACCATAATATTTTAATATCACGTTTACAGCACCAAGTGGGTATCTGTGGTACTGCACTGAGCTGGTTTAGGTCCTATCTGGCAGACAGAATGTCTGTGAACATAGAGCTGGTTCTGAATCCTCCACTGCTCCTCTGTGTTTTGGGGTTCCACACACTGTAAGAAATGTCCGTAGAATTTACATTGAAACTATGTAAAATCACAACATAAAAATACTGTAAAATGGAAAGCATAAATGTTTTGTTTAATTCACAGTTAACCTTTGTAAACTGTTAAACAATCTTTTTACGTTGTTTGTACAACAAAACTGTGTGCGAATAATCAAATATATTTGTTAAAACTACAAATCGTGGTAAAAAACACAAAAAAATACTGTAATGGCTATAACAAAACAATTTTGTTAATATGACATTAAAATGCTGGAAAAACTAAAGTTTTGAACTGTTTTTGAAAATACAAATACAAAGGTAAATCACTTTACAAACTTCTGCTGTACTTTTAACATGATTGATGGAAGAATAATGACAAAAATAAGTTTGCATAGAGCACGAGACCTGAGTTTGCAGGTCGCTTTTGTAAATGAGCCCTCGAGGCTCTATGAGATTTACCTGACTAAATAAAGGTTGAATGAATGAATGAAAAGATAGTGATTTGTATACTTTTAAAGATAGTGATTTGTATATTTTTTTAAAGTTAGAAACAAAATGTTAAGTGTTGTAAGTCATGTGACCGCGTTGGGTGGGGGAGAGGGGTTGAACTAAAAACGTTTTTCTTTCTTTCTACTAAAAAGAAACTGTCCAGATGAACTGATTGAGAATGAGCGGGTTTTTCTTTTAGTTTCTGCAAACACATTGCCTGGGACCAGAGCCTTTCTCGCTGAGCTCGGTAGGTGGCGGTATGCACCTTTACGTTGCTTGCGATCCGCCATGATAGAAAAGAAGAAGAAGAAGAACCGGCCTCGTCATAGTTGCCAAGTCCGCTTATTTCAAGCGGCATTGGGCTTGTTTTTTCCTGGAGTCGCTTTTAAATTCGGTGAGCCGCTTGTGGCGGTTTTTTGTGCTTACCATGGGTGTTGCGTCGCTTATTTGGGCTTGTTTTGTGAAATGTACTCCTGAAGTTATTTTAAAGGTATTTTTGATGTTTCTCTGCACGCTTAATAAATATGCTGGTTTGGTGCTGATGTAGCTTTATTGTTTAAACTGCACAATACACTTATCAGACGGCACGATCCTGCATTACTCCGTTCTCTGCACTTTCTATCTTCACACACACACTGAACCCGCGTGCCTACGTCACGCTCTCTCTCGCGGTGCGTTCACTGACACTCTGTAATATACATGCACGAACACTGCTGTATACATTACAGTATTGTGACATCATTTTTGAACTTTGCATATAGTGACACCACATATATATCTTGTATCATTCAACTATGTTCGTTTTTAGCAAACAAAATGATAAATTAATGAAAATTACTTTCAAAGTGAGTTTAAAATTAAAAACCGTGTATCTTCACGGGACATCCGACTACACGCGAATGCAACATTGTTCTTTATTCTTTGTCTCTGTTCTTTATTCTTTGTCTAGACAAGACAACGCTAATGTGAGCTCTAAGTGGGGTAAATATGGAAAAAAATATAATAAAGATTGGGAGAAAGAGCGTGCTCTTCAAGACTGGATCCGACCACAGATGGGAGAAAAATGCAAAATGTATTTTTATTTTTTAGACTGAATACGTTCTTTTATGTATAATTTTGCTAGTTATATGTAATGCCATAATAAATATGTTTATACTGTTTAAAACTGCCTTTTTTTACACAATGGGATGGGTTGCCAGCTGGGCTTTTTTTGGGCTTTTTTTGAAAGAGCGAGCCGCTTGTTTGTGCTTGTTTTGAAGGAGCTGATCGCTTCTTTTGGTCTGGAGATCTGGCAACCCTGGGCCTCGTCACATTCACGGCTGCAGCTAGCCAGATACAGTACTGCTGTTTGGAGGAGCGGAGAAGAAATTTTCTAAAAACTTTTTACATCTTGTTTTGGAGTCTTTGGCTGTTGATTCAGAGAAAATAACATTTCCACGTAAGCTTTACGTTTACTTTTTTCCTACCGGGAATGTCTGCTGAACTGTTAGCGCATGTTGTAAGCTAATGTTAGCATATGTTATAAGCTAATTTAAGCACATGTTGCAAGCTAAGCTAAGCACATGTAATAAGCTAATGTTAGCACATGTTGTTCTAAGCTAGTGCCGTTAGCTTTTAAGACTGCTACACCAATGTGTGATAAATCACACACCCACCAAATTTTCTTAAATGATGACCTGCGTCTTTTGCACAAAGAAACTGGACACTTTAACTTAGGGTATATGCTACATTGCAAAGTGCATGGATAGGAATGAGCCTCGTTGTCTTTTCAAGTGTGTTGGTGCTAACTGTAGTCAAACATTTACAACTTACTCTGCTTTCAAGGGTCATTTTTATCATTTACATAATGCACCTGCGCCACAAGCTACAGCCGTTGTTGCCGATTTAAAATGCGCGGTTGCATTATGTGCCCACCATTTTCTCATGATGGTGAAAGAGCTAGTGTCTCACTTAAATGACCATATTGGAGAGGGCAGGTCAGTGTCATGCCCAGTTAAAGGTTGTAAGAATGTCTTTACAAAGAAGTCGTCATTTACTTCTCATATGTGTAGGAAGCATAAAGCATGCTCCCCTGATAGTATTGATGACATGTACATGGAAACTTGCCCTCAGTCCTCAAGTGCACTTGCCAGCACAGATAATTCTGAAAACACACATGAAGCCATGCAAGCAGCCAGTGAAGCTATTGACATGCCAGAGAATGATAGTGACTCATATCTCAGAAATGTGTGTGTCTTTTAACTTAAACTGCAAGGGCAGATGCTCATACCTGCTTCTACTATAAAAATTATTGTTGAGGAAATGCAAAATATTCACGAGTTAGGTCAAGCCTACACCATATCGAAAGTAATGTCCTTATTAAAAAATATGAGCCTAACAGACGAAGTGATCTGTCAAATCTGTGACTGCATGAAAACGTCTGATTTGTTCTCTGCCTGTCATCAGGGACAATTAAGAACAGTGTATTCCAGAAACCAGACATTCACAAAAATGTTTAAATATACAGAACCCAGAACAATAAAATGTTAGTAGAAAATGTTAACACTCAGAATGTGATCTAAATAATGAAAAATGTGTTGGTGAAATATTTTAACATATTATTTTACACTTTGTGCCCCATGCACAATGTTCTAAACAGGCATAGACATCTTCTTATATTGTACATTGTAAACCTTTTTTTTCCTCTCTGTAATTTACAGACCTGAAAACAGCTCACTTTCGTCTGATGAAGCTTAACCTGCCCAATCGCTGTCATTGCTCTCAGTTTCACCCCAAAGTTCAGCATCTACCTCATCCAGCAGCCCACAGCTTGACTCGCACTGGGAGGACAATTTTGAAATTCCATGGACTAAATTTCAAGAAGAACTGTAAAAAAGTATCAAGTGCCTCAGAGAGGAGTGGCCATTTTTGTTTGATGAAATTGGCATGTCGATCCACTTCAAGGAACTCACTGGGAACGACCTCAAGGAGACCTTCATATGCAACTTGGATTTGAAGGGAAAAAGGCTCCTCAACTACCTGACCCCTGTTTGTGTCAAGAACAACAAGAAGTTCCTTCAGACTTATGCAAGACTTCAGAGGCTACGGGGACAGCAGAGTGGCTGCTCAGAGGATGTGAAAGAGATGGTCCTGCTTCTCCTCAACTACTTTCATGAGAAGGAGGAGTCCATGTTCTTCTATGTACCGGTAGATGAAACGAGTCTGGCAGAAGATGTGCAACTGGAGCAAGTGGCTCTAATGCCAACCATCATTGTCTGTGGTAAGTCTGCTTCATATCTAATTTATTACGTTGTACTACTAATGGATTTTCTCATGCGAGTATAGGACCTAATAATATATACGGTACCCTGTTCAATTATTATTTTTTCTTTATAGGACAGTCATGCTATTCCTCAACAAGGTACATGCTGAGTCTGGACCGGACCCTTATCAACACAAACATCCCCTCCTTCGTTTCTGCGTTGTGCCTGATGTTCGGGAGCTACTATTGTTTCAACATCCATTATCCGTCTGAGCTGGCTTCAACTCTGGAATTGCTTCAAAGGTAAATAAATATGGCTTGCTTTCAATTTGTAATACTATAAAACAATATGTATTTTACCCAGATGCATGCTCAATAATCCAGGTAGAAAAATCTAGAAAAGCTAAGTCTGGTCCTCTGGACATAAAAAAAAAAAAAAAACCTCTAGAAACGTTTAATCTTTCGTCTGAAAGACTTCTTCAGTCTGAGGTGCTGTATTCAGCTCAGTCTTATAGCACCTGCTCACAGTGGATCAACCAGTTTGCAGATGACAGCCTGAAACCAGCTGCTCCCATGATCAAGGAGGACCATCAGCCTAACGATGGATTGTTAGCACCCTGATGGTTGTTTGCTATTCACAGAGGGCTGAGTGATACTAGCAATAACAGCATTGTAAGATGGGGACAGTTGAACCCGGAGGCCTCCACCTCTGTTTAATGATGGACGGTTTCTTTTCACAAAGATGGCCACGTTCGTAGGAACACTGGTTTGAGAGAGGAGTAAAGGAGGCCATCTTTGTGAAAAGAAACCGTCCATAATTAAACAGAGGTGGAGGCCTCCGGGTTCAACTGTCTCCCTCTTACAATGCTGTTATTGCTAGTATCACTCAGCCCTCTGTGAATAGCAATAACCATCAGGGTGTTAACGATCTATCGTTAGGCTGATGGTCCTCCTTGATCATGTGAGCAACTGGTTTTGTCTGTCATCAGCCAACTGGTTGATCCACTGTGAGAAGGTGATATTTATAAGACTGAGCTGAATACAGCAACTCAGGCCCTGTTTACACAGACACTGTGGGGGGAAACGGAGGTTTTGGGTATGTTAATTAGATGAAAAGTTTTGCGTTGACATGGGTCCGCTCGAATCTCCCCCCTCCCTCATGCCCCCCCTCCTCCTTTCATGAATTCACTGTACAGTAGTTACCATGCCCGGTCATTAGTTAGCGCTGTGGATTTTTGAACCTTCACCCACTGTGCATGCGTGCTGGTGAACCTTCACCCACTGCACATGCGTGCTGCCTCACTCTGCTGGCAGACTGCTGCGTTCTTCTGGACTAAACGTTGAGCTATCAACAAGTTAACAACAAGTTAAAGCTGAATTTTGGATAAGAGTCGACAGATTTGACACCAAGTGGGACCTCTTCATCTAACAAGATGGTGTAGTGGTTAGGGCGTTTGACTTGGGACCCGAAGGACGCGGGTTCGCGTCCCGGCCACTACACACCTTGGGGTGTCTATGAGTGCACACCTATTTCTCCAGCTCCCCGAGCGCCTTCTATGGCTGCTCACTGCACCACCTGGTAGGTGGTTGGGTTAAATGCAGAGACGAATTTCGTCTGTGTATGGGAAACATACGCAGATGACAAGATTAGACAATTATTATTATTATTATTATTA
>JBBPBX010036971.1:20365-31188 GCA_038048925.1 Garcialebias charrua | reverse complement strand
TATATATATATATATATATATATATATATATATATATATATATAATATATAATATATATATATAAATTATAGAAAGGAAAATAAGTGAGATTAAAACATTTCTGCATTTCTACTTGCAAGAGGCTTTGTTTTCATTCTCCAGATCAATACAGTGTTAAGAAATAGTAAAACACCACAAGTGACATTTAGTATATAAAATTATTAATGTTTGATCATTTTTTATAAGCAAATTAAAATAAATGTAGCCATCAGAGTCCAATACTGTACAATAACCTGCGCTGGCAACCTAACTCCACAAACAAACAAAGACAAAAACAAACTAACCAGTTGCCACTTTTAGAATAAACAGTCAGCTGAAGGCTTTTATCACAAACAGAGCCACCATAAAGTGGAGAGGATATCAGTCAGGAATGGTAATATAATAATATAAGCATTAGATAAAGGCTTGCATTAGCATGTTGGCTCCAAAAACAAAATCACCAGTTGCCACTTTTAGAATAAACGGTCAGCTTTCACAAACAGCCATCTAGTTTGAGAGGCATATCAGTCAGAAATGCAAATAGACATTAGATAAAGGGCTTTCAATGATTTAAAACTTACCTGAGCAAGCCTGCTTGAGTCACTGACCGCACGGCTAATTTTCCAGACCCCCCCAAAAAAGATTTTTTTTTTAAATAAATAAATAAACGGAAACACGCGATCGGTAGGTAGAGCTCACGTTGGACTGTCCAGGGCGTAGAAAAATGTGCCCAGCATCTACTCATAGTTTTGTAACGTCGTGGAATAACTGTGCATGCACCACTTATAACGAGAGTCTATGGATAAGATCAGAAAGCCCCAAAACAGGAAATACGTCACCAATCAGAAAAGGTTTTTTGAAACAAACAATATAACTCATCATTACTCATAAAATATTTATCCTACACAACTAAAAACATGTATGCATATATTTCGAAATATTTTTTTTATTTTATTATTTCATTTTTATAAAAATTTTTAAAAGTCTTCAATGTAACATGGTCCAGAATTTCCAGTGGGGCTGCGCCCTAGCGCCCCCTATTGGCCGGCTGCCCCTGAAACTTACACCATTTAAAGGTGGAGTCTGCAGTTTCTGTAGAACATCAGCACTTAGAAAAAATTTCAACAAGCAAAGCATTCTGATCCCTCCCCCTCAGAGCCATATATGGCACTGCCCCCTTGTGGTCTGTTAAAATTCAAATTCAAGCTCTGTTTTTATTGGCTGATTCGAATTCAAGCTCGGTTTTTATTGGCTGGTTACAAACTTTGTTTTTATTGGCTGGAAAATGGCGGGTCACTTTTTCTTTTTAGAAATGCTTATTTACCACCTGGAGAAGCAAGGGGACAATATTTTTTTTTAGTTTTTTTCAGAGATTACCTCTCTAACATCAATCTAGTGACAGAGTGAAGAAATATGTTAAAAATATATTGTTAGAAAAGTTACATATAGCAGCTTTAAATGTGATCCACCAGAACCCCACTGTGTTTTAGAGAAATAAACATTTAATCGCTCAGTCTTTAATGAACAGTAGCAAACAGTTTCTGAAAGACCAACGCTTTGCAGAGGTTTTGTTAAACACCAGTTTCCAGCAACTTTATTTTATTTTCTAGTACCGTATTTTTCGGAGGCGCACTTGAAATCCTTTTTAATTTTCTCAAAAATTGACAATGAGCCTTATAAGCTATGGAGGATGGAATGTGACAAAATTAAATACGGTAAGTAAATACATAATATAATGAAATGTATCATTTAGTTATTAAATCAAAAAAGGCGTTCAATACAGGATCAACTGGACTTTATTTGTTGCAGAAAACGTTTCGACTTCTGTCCAGAAGTCTTACAGAAGTCGAAACGTTTTCTGCAACAAATAAAGTCCGGTTGATCCTGTATTGAACGCCTTTTTTGATTTTATCATGTCCTGGACGACTGAGAATCTTCACCAGGCACCAGCATTTAGTTATTAAATATATTATTATATATTAATATTGGGGAGTGGTGGCGCAGAGGTTAGAGACGGTGGGCCTGTGATCGGAAGATCGCCAGTTCAAGCCCTGGTACTGACATCATCAAAAATGTGGGTGGAAAAGGTGAAACACCCACACCTGCCTCCACCCTCATTCACCCCACTCTGGGCCCCTGAGCAAGGCCATTAACCCCCACCATCAGCTCCCTAAAAACAGGTCTCTCTTGAAAATGAGTTCTCGTGGCTCAATGAGACTACCTGGATAAATAAAGGGTAAATAAAAATAAATAAATAAAAATAAAATAAAAAAACCTGAAATGTTTGTATTATGTATTTGTTTATTTAATTTTGTCACATTCTGTCCTCTAATGTATGGTGACAAAATTAAATAAATGAATGAATCATGAAATAAGTATTAATTGTATATTTAATAATTTATTTGTGTATTTAATGATGCATTTAATAATTAAATTATACATTTCATTATGTATGTATTTATTTATTTAATTTTGTCACATTCCGTCCGCCATACGAACCAGTTTTATGTGGTTATTGTGAATGAGTTGAATAAAGTTTGACTTACCGTATTTTCTGGTGTATAGGTCGCATTGTCCAATTATCATCAATAGATTGGAAAAACAGCTAGGTCGCACCGATGTATAGGTCGCACCTACGTTTAGCTCTGCTGCAAATGTCTGCCACAGGAGCGCACAGCAAGGCTTTTAAGAAGATTAAAGGTTCACTACTGTATGTAATTTCTGCAGAACGCTGGGACTTAGAAGAATTTTCATCAGGTAAAAGCATTCTGCTCCCTCCCCCTCAGAGCCATATATGGTTCTGAGGGGGAGCCACAGCCCGTTCTCTGTTGAACTTGAGTTCTGCAGCTCCGCCTCCTGCTGAATGTCTGCTCGGAGCGCTTCAATATTCTGTGATTATATGTTAATAAAACATTTTAAAAATATAATAAAACCATGGAGCACTTGTCCAACAACACAAAAACCAGCAGAAATCATCAGAGGTTCACGCAGCAACGTTTGACATGATTTAATTCGCTCGTGACTTCCTCATGTCTGTCAGTGCAGGTCTGGAATGCTCCGCCCCCACTACATGTCCTGTCTCTGCGCTGCGAAGTTCTGTGATTATATGTTAATATAACGTTCTAAAAAATATAATAAAACCATGAATCACTCGTCCAACAACACAAAAACACCCTGAAATCAGCAGAGCTTCACCAGCCACTTTGGACATGATTTAATTCGCTCGTGAGTCGTGACAAATCCATTTCCTCATTCCTGTCAGTGAAGGATGAAGCGATCACTTGACTTTTGGCAAAAAAACAAAATAAAAGTCCAGCTCTGGGATGAAGAAGGGATATTTAATACATTTGTGTCACATACAAAACAGTCCTGCATCGCTTTGCAATCCTTTGAATGAGAACGTGCGCGGCGCTGGGGCTGGGACAGGCGGGGGCGTGGGTTGGGGCGTGACAAACAACTCTGTTTTTATTGGCTGGTCATTGTCCGGGTCACTCTGTGTTTTTAGTGTTTTTATAAATGCTTCTAGAGAAGCAAGGGGACTATAGTTTTTTTCAGAGATTACTTTGTCTAACATCAGTCTGTCAGTAGATAGTGACAGAGTGAAGAAATATGTTAAAAATATATTGTTAGAAAAGTTACAGACTGCATTACAAACTTGCATAGTGCAGCTTTAACACTTAAAAACAATTGTTTGATAAAAATTATAGCAAACATGTGTCTGAGCTGAACTTTTCCTTAATAAATGAACGTAATTGTGAAATGAGCTGGATTAAAAAATTTCTTTTGCCGAAAGTGATAACAAGCCATATATAGGTCGCATCGGTGTATAAGGTCGCAGGCCTTGAAAAAAAAAAAAAACATAAAAAGGTGCGACATATACACCGGAAAATACGGTATTAGTTTTGTTTCGCTTGATGCGCCTTATAGTCGGAAAAATACGGCAAATTAAAATCTGGTTTTCTAAAATAAAGTTGGTCAAACGAGTGGAGTACTTTCTAAATAAATTATTCAAACGACAAAAGAAAATAAGTGTTTTTGCTAACAAGCAAGTTTTACTCTAAATGGGAACATTAACTTCATAAATGGAGCATTAGCTTAAAAATACCAGTGTTTGGAAACAAACCAGTTTTGTGTCTGTTGGGACTTTATACGTCAATAACTTCTTGATTTCTGATTCTTCCTACTTGACTGACATGTGGTGGAGCCAACTCGTGCATACCACTGCTTTAAAACCAACAGGGAGAGCCAAAAACCCACCACCTTGCTTATGAAAGGCATAATAATTAAATTTTATGAATAAAATAAAGATTTGGCAATTGTTTATGCTGGATGCGCCTCCTGATGCAACCTGGGCTAGAACCCACAACCTCAGGATTACTGACCGCCAAGCTACCATAGTCCTCAGATGACTCTCAGCTACTACCACACCATATTTAAATGAAATATCTGTGACGAATGGAGTTGTAGCTCACATTAACCGCTGTAGACCGACATAATCTCCCGAGACCCAAAAAGGAAACGGTGGTGAAGTGGATGGATGGATGTTGGTCAGAATTAACAAAATAATGTTTTGCTTGTTTGTTGTGAACATTCATTGAGAACGTTGAACGTTAAAGAAGCAGAAACTGAACTGAAGCAAAAACCAGAAGTAGCAAACACCTAGCTAAAGGTAGCTAAAGGGTATCTAGGAGCTAAAAGTAGAATAAAAGAAAAATGGCACCACTATGCTCAAAAGGATTTGGAGAAATTTAAGAGATCTCTGTATTTCTATGAGGAAAATATTTATAAATATTTGGAAAAAAAATACAAAAGTTACACAAACCAAAAATCAGAGCACCTGTCCAGTGAATCAGCTGAACGTTTTGATGAACAGCTAAAGCAGCACAAAGTTTGCAGTAGTTGAATAGTAAACAACAACTTTTGTTTTTGTTTATTTGGCAGCAAAGCGGACGAAGAAACAAGTGTTTGTGAGTTACAGTCTTCCGATGAGCGACTCCAGCCTGAGTCTGCTGGTGGAGAATCGGATAAAAAAGGAGCTGGAGCTTCACCCCGAGCACTTTTAAACTCCCGCACCATCATCGTCATCATCATCATCCCACAGTAACCAACCTCCCAGCACAAAAACAAGGACAACACTTTCACATCCAGTGTTCTTTTATTGACATTATAAATTAAAACGGTTTATTATCAAAAACATGTAGGCCTATGGCTTTTTGTACAAATGCATCTTATTAAAAAAATAACACTTAAAAAACAGTATTAGTGGTTGAGTTTTTTCTTCTTTTTTTTTAGCTGTTCAAAACATACAAACTAGTCAACCGTACAGTGCTTTTATTTCAATACATGTAATATTTACTAAATAGGGTTTAAAAAAAATGGTCGTACCTGTTTGGCATTTGCACACAAATGTTGGTTTCTGTAGTTGATGTGCTTCAGGTGATGGAGAAATACACACCTTTCGTTTTATGTGGTCCTAAAGGATGCTCGCTTAGTAATGTGTATAAATGTACACGGTCACAACTAGGCCAGGTCTACGCTGCTATATGCTACTTCTCACGTTTATCTCTAAAAAAAGAGTGAAAGGTTGTGCTTTCTGTTGGAGGTTACACGCCCATGGAGCAGAGTTACAACGTTACTACAGTACAAAGAACAAGAAGGGAGAACCTTAATGAAAATATTGGCTAATTAAGGAGGTAATTGCCCTTGGCAGCATTACAAAATAAATACTGGATTTCTTTAGTTCCATCAAGTCCTCTTAAAAAAAAAAAAAGTAAAGCCACTAAAACACTGAGATACATCATAAGACCTCCAAACGTCCGTTCCGCTCTCAGGTTTGTGTTCAGGTTTCGTCTAAAGGCTACCGTGGTCTCCGGTTGTTTGATCACAACCTTCATTCCTTTACAGCAGCGATGCCCGTTTGAAGATCAGCGTCTACACTGACCCCGTATCTGAGGATAAAGTGCCACTTTGGACTTTTATTCGAGACCACAACTGAAGAACAACACTGAAAGGAAAATTATTCAAAAGTATATCTGTGCCCTTTTTCATGCAAAAAAATATTCCTAGTGGATCAACCGAAACCCTGGATTTCCACCGTGTTGGCAAAAGTTCATAAACACTTGATTGTGTCTTTGACATTTAGTGCAAAATAACTTATAAAGACTCATAAGACGCAGGGAAATCCTGTTTCAACAAATCAAAACGAGAAACAAAGTTAATCTGCCGCTCCTTTACATGTCTGCACCCGTGTTTCACTTGGTGAAACACAGGCATGTCTCAATAGATTAGAACGTTGGATGGAAAGTTTTATTTTAATTCCACACAGTGATGAGATTAAAGCAATTATTTCAGGTAAATTTGATATTTATAGTTTACAGCTGTTGAAAACTTTACAGCTGTTCTAGTAAAATTAGATTATTAAAGGATGGCAATAAAATAAATATTTTTAACAGAAATCTCAGCCCCGCATCCATTTACTGTTCATGATGAGCACTCAACACTTGGATGAGCTGCTTTTCTTATGGATTACAGTACTGCATCAATGTGTTGGCTGGAGACTGTCAGCCTGGACATGCTCAGGTCTTCTGGAGGTCCAATCTATTAAATTAGGCTATTACTTAAGAACTAATAAATTGTTTTTTCAAGAACCACCACACAGACTGATCCAGGACTTGGGCTACAACCGTCCCATTCGTTGTATCTTGAACCAGAGACAACATCAGAAGTGTCCTAACTGGGCTAAGGACATAAAGGACTGGACTGTTGTTCAGTGGTGCAAAGTCAATTTGGCTGACGAGCTGACTGCACTTTGCAGCTAGACCTGTCACCCTGATGCATGCTCAATAATCCAGGTAGAAACATCTAAAAAAGCCAAGTCTGGTCCTCTGGACATTCAAAAAACAAAACAAAACAAAAAAGTAGAAACGTTTCGTCTTTCGTCCGAAAGACTTCCTCAGTCTGAGATGCTGTATTCAGCTCAGTCTTATAAATAGCACCCTCTCACAGTGGATCAACCAGTTTGCTGATGACAGCCAAAACCAGCTGCTCACATGATCAAGGAGGACCATCAGCCTAACGATGGATCGTTAGCACCCTGATGGTTGTTTGCTATTCACAGAGGGCTGAGTGATACTAGCAATAACAGCATTGTAAGAGGGGGACAGTTGAACCCGGAGGCCTCCACCTCTGTTTAATGATGGACGGTTTCTTTTCACAAAGATGGCCTCCTTTACTCCTCTCTCAAACCATCGTTCCTCTCTATCAAGGATGTGAACATCTTCATCCCTGAAAGAGTGACCGCTGGCCTGGAGATGAGTGTAGACCGCAGAGTCCTGACCTGATGATGTTGATCTTCTGTGCTGGGCCATCCTTTTGGCCAGTGGCTGTTTAGTTTCCCCGATATAAGACTGATCACAGCCCTCCTGACACTGAACAGCATACACAATATTACTCTGTTTGTGCCGGGGGACTGGATCTTTGGGATGAACCAGTCTTTGCCGTAATGTATTTTGGGGTTTAAAAGCCACTGGGACGTTGTGTTTAGAAAATAAACGTCTCCGTTTCTGCTCATGTGAGCAGCTGGTTTCGGCTGTCATCAGCAAACTGGTTGATCCACTGTGAGAGGGTGCTATTTATAAGACTGAGCTGAATACAGCATCTCAGACAGAGGAAGTCTTTCGGACGAAAGACGTAACGTTTCTACTTTTTTGTTTTTGTTTTTTTGAATGTCCAGAGGACCAGACTTAGCTTTTTTAGATAGACCTGTCACGATAACAAAATTTTGCTGTACGATTAATTGTCTCAGAAATTATTGCGATAACGATAATATTGTTTGAAATTTGACAATAATTAGTAATTATTGACAAATTTAAGAAGAAATGGTGGTTTGTTTGTTTAAAGTGTAGTATAAGTATAGACTTGCAGTATAAGACTTTTTGAACCGAAGGATGGATCGTGAGGGAACGAGCAGCGTGTGTCTTTAAGAAAATGGGCGGGAGACCCCTTGACGTGAAATGGACTCTCTCTCCTTCCTTTTTTCGGTTTTCAAAATGGCGGACGCTCGGCGTGGTTTGAGCTCTTTAGCATTTTTCATACAAAGTTTAAAAAAAAATCAGTAAACAAGTTCTCAGCTTCTTTTTGCAGAGAAACACAACTTTTTACATTAAGGCACGGGTTTCAACCGCGAATTTTGGAGCTTCAACAAGACGGAGGTATTTTCCCAAGGTTGGCCTGTTAGCTTAGCTCGCAGCTTAGCTTCTCAGCTTAGCTGCTTTTATCGATCCAAAAACGTGATTTTGGATGGTTAAAACTGATTTTAAAGAGACAAGAGAAAGGGAGGGGTCACTGAAGTCTTTTTTTCATCCAGTGTCTTCATTAGAAAGAGAGAGCGACACTAAGAAACAAAGCCAATAAATGAAAATTATCAACCTCATTTTAATTTATTATGCAATTAATTGATTTATTGTTTATCGCAACTTTATTTGGAGCAGGACTGGACACCTGCCCATACCGCTAAAACGGCCAAAACCTGCTTTAATCACTCATACCATCGCTGAGCTTCACTGTCAGCAAACTGGTCGGACCCAAAGCCCACAGAAAATCTCAGGGGTTTGTTATCAAGAGGACGATGAGACACCAACTATATACAGTAGACGAGCTGAAGGCTGCTATCAGATCAACCTGGGCCTCGCTCAGTGGTGCTACATGTGCGACCGAGGGTTTCAGCAGGTCCTATATTCTGTACAGTACATGTGCATACTTTTCAGCAGGCCAAACCCTTTTTTTGTTTTTATAAGACGTTCTGAGAAACTCAATTAGGGGTTCTCATTAGCTGTTTGCCATGTCATGAAATCCATCACTGTGTGGAATGAATGAACTCAAGTGAATCGTTGAAATGAACTTTTCCCACAATATTCTAATTGATTGAAATGACAAGAACCTCATCGGCACACTGACTTTGGATAAACTCACAATATTTTTTGGCAACTCCTGAATGAATCATTGTCACAAAATAAGTTCACTTCTTTTTCTCATTGTCGTCATCTCAAACCTCACTTTGTCAGAGTTCATCTGGTTTGTCTGAACAATTTTTATCCCTTAAAGGTTTAGTTGACAAGCTGCTCGCTCTCCGGGTGATGTTGCACCAGTTATTTATTTGCACAGTAGAAGACTATTGCTGTGAAGCTCAAACCCCGTTGGCTATGGCACGATTTCCAATCACCTCGCCACCAGTGGCGAGAGAGTACGAGGCCGGCACCGCTGCCAGAGCGGTGGCTGCTGCCACAGTGGCACTCCCCGTGGCCATGAGGTGTAACGGTGTGTCATGAACTCGGGAGTAGTCCCTGTCGCACTTGGCGAGGAGGAGGTGCTGCTCTCCGGGATGGAGCAGAGTCTGACGGGTGAATGTCTCGCCGTCGGCCAGGCTCTCGGGGAGGGGCTGACCCCGCGGCTCCGGCAGCAGCAGCAGGCAGATGATGCACAGCAGCGTGCAGCAGGCAAAGATCACGTGATGCAGAAAGTAGCCCTTCTGGTTGTGGAGCTCCATGATGGGGGCGGTGAGCATCCCGAAGCCGGCGCTCGCTAGGACGAGGCCCAGACCTCCACCCCTTCAGACAAAAACAAGATTTTTTTTAAACAATGAGAAATGATGCATCTTGCCACAAAGCAAAGAGTGTTTGGGGAG
The DNA here is from genome assembly GCA_038048925.1 of Garcialebias charrua. Classification (NCBI taxonomy): domain Eukaryota; kingdom Metazoa; phylum Chordata; class Actinopteri; order Cyprinodontiformes; family Rivulidae; genus Garcialebias; species Garcialebias charrua. The sequence goes on along the minus strand of JBBPBX010036971.1, from coordinate 21,487 downwards.
ATGATTTAATATTTTCTGTCAAAAGTTACGCACTTCATAACTAGGCCGGTCACAATAACAAATTTTGCTGGGCGAATAATTGTCTATGAAATTATCACGATAAACGATAATGTTTGAAATTTTACAATAGTAATTATTGTCAAATTTAAGAAGAAATGTTGGTTAATTTGATTTGAGTGTAGTACCCTTTTTTTGACCACTGGATGGCAGTATAAGACTGTTTGAACTGAAAGATGGATAGTGATGGAGCGAGCAGCGTGTATCTTTAAGAAAAATGGGCGGGAGGCCCTTTGATGTGACATGGGCTACCTCTCCTTCCTTTTTTCGGTTCTCAAAATGGCGGACGCTCTGTGTGGTTTGAGCTCTTTAGCATTTTTCACTCAAAGCTTTTAATTTAAAAAAAAAAACAATTTCTCAGCTTCTTTTTGCAGAGAAAAATAACTTTTTACACAAAGGCACAGGTTTCAACTGTGAATTTTGGAGCTTTGACAAGACGGAGGTTTTTTCTCGAGGTTGGCCTGTTAGCTTAGCTCGTAGCTTAGCTTCTTTTTAATTAATCAATTCATTCATTCATTCATTCAACCTTCATTTAAACAGATAACTCACATTGAGCCTCAAAGACTCATTTACAAGTGAGATCTGTTGGACAGACAATAAAAGTGGTGAAAAATGACACATAGGGTTTGGAGACCAAAAAAAAAAAAACTAACACATTTTTGACCTGCTTAAAGAGACGGCCAGAGTCGAATCCAGAGTCCTGAAGTGATGACAGAACGTTTATTCAGCTGGGCTACTCTGAAAAGTACGGCCTGTTAAGGCCAGTCGGGGAGCCGATTGTCAGATAAACACGATTGTTTTGGGGACAGGCAGAACTTTAATGACGTCTACGTTCAGTCTGTGTCGGTCCACTCTTCCGAAATGTCCAAATTAAAATGACCGTACCAATGGAACGTGCCTGAGAAAAATCCCCGAGATCTAATCCATCCAGCCAAAAGTCTGGGTTTTCGAGACATGAACCAATCCATCATGTAAGGCAGGCAGCCTGACTGCTGCTGACGTCTTCCTTGTTTGTTGATAGACCAGGAACAAGCCGAATCCAAAAGGCAGGAACCAGTTATCATA
>JBBPBX010036970.1:17495-31189 GCA_038048925.1 Garcialebias charrua | reverse complement strand
AACCTAAAAAGATCTGTGCTATGCCTTTAAGAATTACTTAAGTTTAGTGGTCAAATTTAAAATGTCCCCCACCCCTCGAGGCTTTTTACTCTTGAGTCGTTGAGTTGAGGTTTTTATGCGTTTACAGGATTACCCATCCATTGCTCATCTAGTTCAGAAACTGAGTGACCACAACATCCAGACGATCTTTGCTGTAACCGAGGAGTTCCAGCCTGTTTACCAGGTAAACCTGTCATACTGGTCACACGGTCTAAATTAAAGCTAAAAACATAAAGATCAGTAATGTCAGCAGCTTTTTTCATTTTACACTTTTTTTTAACAGGAGTTGAAAAATCTTATTCCTAAGTCAGCTGTCGGCACTCTGTCCTCCAACTCCAGCAACGTGATCAAACTCATCATTGACGCCTACAACGTAAGAAAACATGCAGCACTGACCGGCCCTTACAGCAACTCATTCAGATGAAATGTTGAGAACCACAGATACGGCTCCAGCATTTTGCCTCTTTACCCACGAGAGGTCCAACGGTGAAGGAACCGTTTGAGCATCGATCTGTTTTTTGATTTTCTCTAGTCGTTGTCGTCTGAGGTCATCCTGGAGAACGGCAAGCTGCCAGAAGGCGTTTCTCTCTCCTACAAGTCCATCTGTAAGAACAACGTGGTGGGAACGAACGAGAACGGCAGGAAGTGCTCCAACATCTCCATCGGAGACGAGGTAGGGAGAATTTGTTTTGCTGGTTTTTGGAACGTGGGGACATTTTGTCCAAGGAGTTGAGTCCTCCCGTTGAATTTTTTATTGACTGAGAACCCCCCGGATTCTAAAACACGAAGGTTTTAAACTGTGATTTAGTTCTAATACAATGAAAAGACTGCAAAATTAATGGTCTGAACGCTGAATCAGGATTCTGACTTAATTTACTGTTTTATTTATTTTATTTTTTCTACTTCTGGATACTTTCAGCTGTTTGCATATCAAAACGTTCAACTCTTTCAGGAGATGAAGTGATGTGACTTTTAGCTTTTGTAACTTTTATACAGTGTACTTTCAAAAGCTTTCATATGCTACTTTAGGCTTTTAGAAAACATTTAATTAATTTGAGCTATTAGCTATTTTTTTGCTATCTTTACATTTTAACTAACATTTTGCTGCTTTTGCTTTTTGCTACCTTTGTTAATATTAACTAGTGTTTAATTTTTGTCTTTTACCTGAACTTTTCCTTTTTTTTTTTTAGCTTCTCATTAACGTTTTTGCTTTTTTTTCAGTTTATAACCGTTTTTCTGCATTTAGCTTTTTCTTATCCTTTGAGCTAGCATTTTGCGTGCTGCTTCTAGCTAGCCTTTTAATATTTTGGCTTCCTGCCATCATTTGTTTTACCTTGAGCTAGCAGTTTATGTTTAGTTTCTAGCTAGCCTTTTGCTACTTTTAGCAACCAGTTACTGTTTTGATACTTTATATTTTTGTTATTCTTTGTGGTACATTTAACCAGTTTTTTTTACTTTTAGCTAATAGGTAGCTTTTTGCTGATTTTAGACTCTCGTTGCCACTTATCCTTTGCGTGTCAAGCTTGTGTTTTGCTTCTTTCAAAAAATAAGTCAAGTTTTTCTTTTTTCATTTACTTTTTTGGGTTCTTCCTTCTTGTTACTTGGAGCCATTTTTACATTTCACTTCTAGCTAACCTTCTGCTACTTTTAGCAACTAGTTACCATTATGCTAATTTTAGCTCTATCACTTTGTTTCTTTGGGCTATTGTTTGGCTACATTGTAGCCTTTTGCGAATTTTAACTAGTGTTCACTGTTCAGCTTCTTCTGTAAAGTTATTCAGATTCACTCTTCTGTAATTTAAAAATGCTTCTCCTGACTTGTTTTAATTGGATCTAATTAATAATAATAATAATAATAATAATAATGAATTCAATTTATAACGCACTTTTCATTAATGAAAATCTCAAAGTGCTACAAAGTGCAACAGAATTAAATGTCAATAGAACAAGTAATAAAACAAGTAAAATCAATAACAGTATCAGCTAAGATCAAAGGTAGAATCATGAGGAGGTAGAGTATGCTCGGTTGAAAAGAAAGGTCTTCAAGCCGCTCTTAAAGTCAACCAGTGACTGTGGGGCTCTCAGTCAGGAAGAGAGTTCCACAGGCGGGGGGCAGCCACACTGAAAGCCCGGTCTCTCATGGTCCTTAATTTGGTTCTCGGAATGTGAAGGAGATTACTGTGACCGCAGCGACCGGGTGGATGAGTATGGAATAAATAAATTAATAATTAAATTAATAATTAACGTTTCATGTGGTCGACAGCTCTGCAATCTTAGACATTGTCTTTTTGATTTTCTCACCCTGTGGTTTGTCCTCCCTCCGGTCTCCAGGTCCATTTTGAGATTTCAGTCCAGTCCCTGAAGTGCCCCTCTCATGGAAAATCTGAGACCATTACAATAAAACCTCTGGGCTTCACTGAGGAGGTGGAGTTGGTTCTGAATTTCATCTGCGACTGTCAATGTGCCAAGACAGGAGTACCCAACAGCCCTGTGTGCGACGGAGGCAGTGGGACGTTGGAGTGTGGGGCCTGCAAGTAAGCTCTAACGTTTTGAAATTACACTTTAAAAAATCTACAACCTTTTCAGGAAGTATCCATCCAGTCACCCAAACAGCTCGTAGCAACAGGACCCCAATCCCATACTCGTGGAGCACCCCCGCACCTTGAGGAACACAGTCGAAAGCCTTGTCCAAGTTCACATAACACATGTAGACTGGATGGGCAAACTTCGATGACCCCTCGAGGACCCTAGTGAGGGTAATGAGCTGGTCTGGTGTTCCACAGGCAGGACGGAACCTGCATTGTTCCTCCTGGATCTGAGGTTTGACCAACAATTGGACTCACTTCTCCAGTACCCCTGAATAGACCTTACCAGGGAAGCTAAGGAGACTGATGCTGTAATTGATGCACACCCTCCGGTTCCTCCTTTTGAAGAGGCGAACCACCACCCCAGTCTGCCAATACAGCGGCACTGCTCCAGATGTCCATGTGATGTTGCAAAGGCGTGTCAACCAAGACAGCCCCACAAGATCCAGAGCCTTAAGGAAATCAGGGTGAATCTCATCCACCCCCGGAGCCCTGCCGCCTCTGAGCTTTTTACCTACCTCAGCGACTTCAGTCACGGTTATGGACAGACCAACCCCAAAGTCCCCCGACTCTGTTTCCTCCATGGAAGACGTGCCATACCACACCAATTTATTTATAGAGCACTTAAAACAGCAACAAGGCCAACCAAAGTGTTGTACAATAGAAACAAACAAGCACAGCGGACAGGAAAACATAAAATACAAATACAGTATCGATACAAATAGCATGCCAGTGGTATTGAGAAGGTCCGAGAAGTATTCCTTCCACCTCCTGACGACATCACTGGTTGAGGTCAACAGCACCCCACCTTCACTGAACACAGTGTTGGTAAAGAGCTGCTTTCCCCTCCTCAGCTGTCTGATGGTTTGCCAGAATCTTCTCGGAGCCGACTGAGAGTCTCTATCCAAGGTCTCAACGAATTCCTCCCACATCCGAACTTTTGCCTCAGCAACAGCCAAGGCTGCAGACTGCTTGGCCCTCCGGTACTCCTCGGCTGTCTCCAGAGTCCCATTAGCCAACAGGGACTGATGTCAATGTCAATTTTATTTATATAGCACATAATAATAATAATAATAATAATGAATTCAATTTGTAATGCACTTTTCATTAATAAAAATCTCAAAGTAAAAACAACCGAAGCCAACCAAAGTGCTGTACAGTTAATTATTTTTTAAAACAACAGAGTAAAATGCATCTAGTGCCACTGAAACATAATAAAGTTATCAGTAATATACAACAACAATAAATTCTGCTCAAATTTTGTTCTCAGACTCTGCGATGATTAAATGCCAAGTAAAACAGATGAGTCTTGAGCAAAGATTTAAAAGTCTGATAGAACTCCTTCTTCAGCTTAACAGCCTCCCTAACCCGGGGTGTCCACCACTGAGTTTGTGGATGGCCACTGCGAGAAGCACTGACAACCTTGCGGCCACAGCTCAAGGCAGCTACCTCAACAACATGGCCCACTCTGACTCGATGTCCACCGCCTCAGCTGGGATGTGTTAAAGCTCTCCCAGAGGTGCGAGTTGAAAATCTCTCTGACGGGTTCTTCTGCCAGGCGTTCCCAGCAAACTCTCACTTCACGTCTGGGTCTATCGGGTCTATCTGGCATCTTCCCCCGCCATCTGATCCAACTCACTACCAGGTGGTGATCAGTTGACAGCTCCGCTCCTCTCTTCATCCGAATGTCCAAAACAAACGGCCGCAAGTCATATGACACGACTATGAAGTCTATCATCGATCTAAGACCTAGGGCGTCCTTGTGCCAAGTGCACTTATAGACACCCTGATGTTCGAACATGGTGTTCGTGATGGACAAACTATGACTAGCACAGAGGTCCAACAACAGAACACCGCTCGGGTTCAGATCAGAGAGGCCGTTCCTCCCAGTCACACCCCTCCAGGTCACACTATCGTTACACACGTGGGCATTGAAGTCCCCCAGCAGAATAAAGGAGTCTCCAGCTGGCACACCTTCCAGTACCCATGCCAAGGACTCCAAGAAGGCCAGATACTCTGAACAGCCGTTCAGCACATAGACACAAACAACAGTCCGAGCCCGTCCCCCCCCACCCCAAGGCGCAGGGAAGCTACAGTCATCTACCAGGGAAAACTCCAACATACAGACACTAAGTCATGGGCTAAGAGTAGACCCACACCAGCTAGGTGCCTCTCACCATGGGCAACTCCAGAGTGGAGTAAGGTCCAGCCCCTCTCAAGGAGATCGGTTCCAGAGCCCATGCTGTACATTGAGCTAAGCCCAACTGTATCTAGTCAGTACCACTTAACCGTGCGCAACCTCAGGCTCCTTCCCCACCAGAGAGGCTGCATTCCATGTCCCAAGAGCCAGCTTTGGTAAGCCAGGGTCAGAGTGCTGCTTTCAACCACTGCCCATGGAGTCATGCACCTGGCCCGTATAGCCCCTCCTGCAGGTGGTGGGCCCACAGGAAGGCAAACCCATGTTGTTCATTCGAGCTGAGCCTGACCCCACAGGTAGAGACTGGTCACCAGGTGCTCGCTGAAGAGCCCCTCCCCCCTGGCTTTGCTCCAGGGTGGGGCCCCAGTAACCTACGTCTGGGCAAGGGACACTGAATTCCTTGTTCTTCTTTGTCCGTGCAGGTGTTTTTCAGGAAGTAGCTGACATTTTCTGTTGTAGGTGTAACGACGGACGCATCGGGCAGTTCTGCGAATGCAGCAAGGACGATGTTCGAACGGACGACATGGACGCAAACTGTCGAAAAGACAACGGCACGGACATCTGCAGCAACAACGGGGAGTGCGTCTGCGGTACCTGCATTTGTAAGAAGCGTGAGAACCCTGCAGAGGTTTACAGTGGCCAGTTCTGCGAGTGTGACAACTTCAACTGCGACCGCTCCAACAACAAGCTCTGTGGAGGCAAGGAGCAATATAAGATTTAAAAAAAACTCTTTAATTTGTTGTTAAATCTTTAATGATTGCATTACTCCTTGTGGGTTACCAGGCCATGGGCGCTGCGAGTGTAGGGTGTGCGTCTGCGATGACAACTACATGGGCAGCGCCTGCGACTGCTCCATGGATAACTCCACCTGCATCGCCAAGAACGGGCAGATCTGTAACGGTCGTGGGAACTGCGAGTGCGGGATCTGCAAGTGCACCGACACGAAGTTTCAGGGTCCAACCTGCGAGGTGTGTCCTACCTGCCCAGGTGTCTGCGCAGAACACAAGTGAGTCTGAACGCTGACATGTTCGGGTTCTGCATTTCTGTCAGCCACAAATGTTGCCTAATAGGAAGTTTAGATGCTACGTGGCTGGTTTAAAGGACTATATTGGGATAAAATATTTCTTAAAAGCTATAAAACATAAAATGCAGATTTGTGTAAATAATTTGCAAAAAAATTAAGATGAGTCTTTTTTTTCTGTTAAGATTTTATTTTTGCAGCCTGTTTTCTGAAAACAGTTATCCAGGGGCACTCAGATTTAAGCTCCGCCCTCAGCCAAAAGACCAATACATAGTTCCCAGACACGCCCCCAGTATTGCGCAAACCGGTTTTCGCACCACATCTGAAGGCAGAGAAGGCAAAGATGGCGAACGAGCAGAGCAAATTATACGGACAAAAACACGAGCTACCACAGCTTCACCAAGGAACAATAGCAAAATGGCAGTGGTCGGAGTTAAATGAGTTTGAGAAAGAAATCATGGCAGACGAATCAGACAACTTGTCACAAAGTAGTTACTCCGATATCATTAATTATTTAATTATTACAAGGAGCGAGCGCACACCGGCTTCACAGCGCAGAGCTTCACAGCTTTAAATCCAAAAAAGATGTGTAAACTGTCTCAATCAGATCTAACCAGCTAAAAAAAGGTTTAACTAAAATAACACACAGCCAACAAACAGTCCAAGCTGAACACAGACCAGAACCAGCACTTTTGAGTCTTACCGTGTTGGAAGTTAGCATGTTGTTAGCATCTGGAGCGTGGCTCGCGGGAGCTCAGGTCGGACGGCGTGGATCCGTCGCGGCCGCGGGGGCACGTCCCATGGGACCGACGCGTCGCCCGCACGACTTGGCTCCCGTCCTCCTTCTCCAACTGGGACGGTCTCCCCGCCGGTCCTGGTGGACCGTGAGGAGGCCATTGTCGCGTTAGCGAGATGCTAAGCTAACAGCATGCAAGACGGTTTGCTAAATAATGAAAAAAAAAAAAACCAGCTCTAACACACAGACAGTTGTACTCTAACATTGTTCTGACATAGTTTCACAAAATGATTTATGTAGAATATTTTGTTTACCGGCCAAAAGGACGACGTCTTCCAGAGCAGATCCGAGCCAGACTCAGAGAGAGAAGGGGCTGCAGTCCAGCTTCTCCGATGAGATAAATCCTTCACGTTTACTTTTTTTTGATTAAGTGAAACCTGCGCGTTGCCCAAACGTCTACCCGACTGGAACACCCACTGACACAACACGAAGTAACCATTGCAATTAATTAGAAATTAACACACACAAAAAAAAACGTGAAAAATGAACATCCATTAGACCGCGCTGTCCCCTGTTCTGACTTTCAAAATGAGGGTCCACCCGGAAGTAAGACGGATGTGACGTCACATGGGAACTATGTATAATGTTTTCACCTGCGTCTTTGTGTCCATTTGTCTGTGCTGTTAGCAAAATAGCTCATGAATCGCTGAATGAAATTTTCAGAAAATATTTATAGCGTCATCTAAAACTGATTAACTTTTCAAGTTGAACCAAGTTCAAGATGACCGCCACAGCAAAACAATTTTAGCTAACTTTAAAAGTAGCAAACTATTTGCAGATATGGAGCTAAAATGTGTTGTGGTTGTAGCTGAGCTTTATTCACAACATGCTCTCTGAGCGTTCATCGAAGCGACTGTGTGTCTTTTTTCAACCAAAGATTATCTTAGTTCAAAACTCAGTCATGAAAGGGGGCGGGCGACATGCATTCCTTCAAAGAATGCTCAAGTCTGGGGTTGCTTTGAGGCTCCAATACTTTTCTGTTGAACAAGAGTGGTTCATTTTTAATCATTTGACTTGATCCGGTTCTCTGGACAACCGACTTCGATGCATCTCAGAGTGACACCTCGTCATGTCTGTGTCTTCTCAGGGACTGTGTTCAGTGTCTGGCCTTCAACACCGGTGAGAAGAAGGAGTCGTGCAAACAGGAGTGCAAGAACTTCAATACGATCAAAGTGTCTGAGAGGGAGAGCCTGCCGCAGCCCACCGATGACCCTCCTCGAGCCATTTGCAAAGAAAGGGACGAAAACGACTGCTGGTTCTACTTCACCTATTCCGTCAAGGGTGACGTAAAGGAGGTCCATGTGTTAGATAAGCTAGGTAGGGTTCATTATTCCACACTGATCAGTGAAATCATGTTTGATTTGGTTGTTCAGACACGTTTTCTGTGTCTCAGAGTGCCCAGCCGGACCCAACATCATCCCCATCGTGGTCGGAGTCGTGGCAGGCATCGTGATGATCGGCCTCGCCCTGCTGCTCATCTGGAAGCTGCTCATGATCATCCACGACCGCAGAGAGTTCGCCAAGTTCGAGAAGGAGAAGATGAATGCTATCTGGGACACGGTGAGTCAGTCGTAAAATACAACTCGTCAAACAACCAAAAAAACTAAACGGCTTAAAATAAATAATCAAAAAAAGGTTTCGTAACTAAATCTAGTACAGGTACCGGTAGTCCTCTACTTACGAACAAGTTCCATTCCTACGGCCGTTCGTAACACGAAAATTGCCATAAGTCGGTAAACACACGAGCAGCCACTTACCATATACACTTACATGTACGGTAATGTACAGTTACCAAGTTACCAAGCACTTTGCCTATCCTAACACAGTACCCTACATAATTATCAAAAAACACATACAGTACATTTGGAACAATGCAGTAATAAATACTGTAGTAAATTTCTTACTTTGAGCTGGTCAAGCCTGTCTCTGTCTGTTTGCATGTTAGCTCGTTGCACGTAGGAGCTCTGCAGCTTCGTGCTGTTCCACGCGGTCCAAACTGTTTACAGGAAGGACTGTTAGAATGTTAACTCCATACATTTGGAGCCATCATGAAGGAAAAAAGAGTTAATAACTTACTGGGAGCCGTTTCTCCGCTGTGTCCGTCCAACAAGCTACGCCGCGTTGGCCCCTCCGCGTTAGCATGTTAGGTCGCGTCGCGCTAGCATTTTAGCCCCTCCAAAAGGCTGCCGCAGCTGTTTCTCCGCGTTTTAGCATGTTAGCTAGCTCCATCCAACATCTGAGGCTGCCAGGCGGACATCGAGGCGAGCTCCGCCGCCCGTAGGCTCCGTGTCCCCGGTGGAGCGTTAGCATCCACCCGTCCATCCTACAGCAAGGCTTGTTAGCATGTTATCTCGTTGCTCCTCCAGTCCAGCTCGCTGTCTGCTGCGTCACGCGGTCCACAGCATCGTTTTCCTTCGTCCATCCGTCCCTCCGCAAAACCGCCGTTCAGCTCCAGCTCATGTATCCAAGCGCAGGAACCTCTGTTCGGACACGGTCCGTCCGAAGCCTGCTCTCGAGGCCGGAGCTAACTGGCTAAACTGGCAGGCACTGCCGAAAACTGACTGCCGAAAACTGTCGGAAACTGTGTAAATCGGCTTAAAAAATATATAATAATAGTATCCATCCATCCATCCATCTTCTTCCGCTTATCCGGGGTCGGGTCGCGGGGGTAGCAGCCTAAGTAGGGAGGCCCAGACTTCCCTCTCCCCAGCCACTTGGAGCAGCTCCTCCGGGGGAATCCCAAGGCGTTCCCAGGCCAGCCGAGAAACATAGTCCCTCCAGCGCGTCCTGGGTCTTCCTCTGGGTCTCCTCCCGGTGGGACGTGCCCGGAACACCTCACCAGGGAGGCGTCCAGGAGGCATCCTAACCAGATGCCCGAGCCACCTCAACTGGCTCCTCTCGATGTGGAGAAGCAGCGGCTCTACTCCGAGTCCCTCCCGGATGACTGAGCTTCTCACCCTATCTCTAAGGGAGAGTCCAGCCACCCTGCGGAGAAAACTCATTTCAGCCGCTTGTATCCGAGATCTTGTTCTTTCGGTCATAACCCAAAGCTCATGACCATAGATGAGGGTGGGAACGTAGATCGATCGGTAAATTGAGAGCTTTGCCTTTTGACTCAGCTCTCTCTTCACCACGACAGACCGGTACAGCGCCCGCTTCACTGCGGACGCTGCACCTATCCGCCTATCGATCTCACGCCCCAGTTTTCCCTCATTCGTGAACAAGATCCCGAGATACTTAAACTCCTCCACTTGGGGCAGGACCTCCTCCCCGACCCGGAGAGGGCATGCTACCCTTTTCCGGCTCAAGACCATGGCCTCGGATTTGGAGGAACTGATCCTCATCCCGGCCGCATCGCATTCAGCTGCAAACCGCTCCAGCGAAAGCTGTAGATCACGAGCTGATGAAGCCAATAGGACCACATCATCTGCAAAAAACAGAGAAGCGATTCTAAGGTCACCAAAACGGATCCTCTCAACACCTTGGCTGCGCCTAGAAATTCTGTCCATAAAAGTTATGAACAGAATCGGTGACAAAGGGCAACCTTGGCGGAGTCCAACTCTCACCGGAAACGAGCCTGACTTACTGCCGGCAATGCGGACCAAGCTCTGACACCGGTCGTACAGGGACCTAACAGCCCTTATCAAAGGGCCTGGTACCCCATACTCCCGGAGTACCCCCCACAGAACCCCCCGAGGGACGCGGTCGAATGCCTTCTCCAAGTCCACAAAACACATGTAAACTGGTTGGGCAAACTCCCACGCACCCTCCAGGACCCTGCTGAGGGTGTAGAGCTGGTCCAGTGTTCCACGACCAGGACGAAAACCACACTGCTCCTCCTGAATCCGAGGTTCGACTATCCGACGGACCCTCCTCTCCAGAACCCCTGAATAGACCTTACCAGGGAGGCTTAAGAGTGTGATCCCCCTATAGTTGGAACACACCCTACGGTCCCCCTTTTTAAATAGGGGAACCACCACCCCAGTCTGCCAATCCAAGGGAACTGCCCCAGATGTCCACGCGATATTGCAGAGTCGCGTAAGCCAACACAACCCTACAACATCCAGAGCCCTAAGGAACTCCGGGCGAATCTCATCCACCCCCGGAGCCTTGCCACCGCGGAGCTTTTTAACCACCTCGGCGACCTCAGCACCAGAGATCGGAGAACCCGACCCAAAGTCCCCAGGCTCTGCTTCCTCAGTGGAAGACGTGCCAGTAGGATTGAGGAGGTCTTCGAAGTATTCCGCCCACCGACTCACAACATCCCGAGTTGAGGTCAGCAGCACGCCACCTCCACCATAAATGGTGTTGGTCTCGTACCTCTTTCCCCCCCTGAGACGCCGGATGGTGGACCAGAATCGCCTCGAAGCCGTACGGAAGTCATTCTCCATGGCCTCTCCGAACTCCTCCCACGCCCGAGTTTTTGCCTCAGCAACCACCCGAGCCGCATGCCGCTTGGACTGCCGGTACCTATCAGCTGCTTCCGGGGTCCCACAAGCCAAAAAGGCCCAATAGGACTCCTTCTTCAGCCTGACAGCATCCCTCACTGCCGGTGTCCACCACCGGGTTCGAGGGTTGCCACCTCGACAGGCACCAACAACCTTGCGGCCACAGCTCCGATAAGCTGCCTCGACAATAGAGGCGCGGAACACGGCCCACTCGGACTCCATGTCCCCCGCCTCCCTCGGAACGTGTTCAAAGCTCTCCCGGAGGTGGGAGTTAAAGCTCCGTCTTACGGGAGACTCTGCCAGACGTTCCCAGCAGACCCTCACGATACGTTTGGGTCTGCCAGGTCTGACCGGCATCCTCCCCCACCATCGGAGCCAACTCACCACCAGGTAGTGGTCAGTAGACAGCTCCGCCCCTCTCCTCACCCGAGTGTCCAAGACATGCGGCCGCAGATCAGATGAGACGACAACAAAGTCGATCATCGAACTGCGACCTAGGGTGTCCTGGTGCCAAGAGCACATATGGACACCCTTATGCTTAAACATGGTGTTCGTTATGGACAATCCATGACGAGCACAGAAGTCCAATAACAGAACACCACTCTGGTTCAGATCAGGGGGGCCGTTCCTCCCAACCACACCCCTCCAGGTCTCACTGTCATTGCCCACGTGAGCGTTGAAGTCCCCCAGTAGAACAAGGGAGTCCCCAGGAGGCGCACTCTCCAATACCCCCTCCAAGGACTCCAAAAAGGGTGGGTAGTCTGAGCTGCCGTTTGGTGCATAGGCACAAACAACAGTCAGAGCCCGTCCCCCCACACGTAGGCGAAGGGAGGCTACCCTCTCGTTCACCGGGGTGAACCCCAACGTACAGGCACCAAGATGGGGGGCAACCAGTATGCCCACTCCTGCTCGGCGCCTCTCACCAGGGGCAACTCCAGAGTGGAAGAGTGTCCAACCCCTCTCAAGGAAACTGGTTCCAGAGCCAGAGCCATGCGTTGAGGTGAGTCCGACTATTTCTAGTCGGAACCTCTCAACCTCACACACTAGCTCAGGCTCCTTCCCCACCAGAGAGGTGACATTCCATGTCCCAATGGCCAGCTTCTGTAGCCGAGGATCAGACCGCCAGGGTCCCCGCCCTCGGCCGCCACCCATCTCACATTGCACCCGACCCCTTTGGCCCCTCCCACAGGTGGTGAGCCCATGGGAAGGGGGACCCACGTCTCCTCTTCGGGCTGTGCCCGGCCGAGCTCCATGGGTAAAAGCCCGGCCACCAGGCGCTCGCCAGCGTGCCCCACCTCCGGGCCTGGCTCCAGAGTGGGGCCCCGGTGACCCGCGTCCGGGCGAGGGAAAACTTAGTCCATTAATTGTACTCATCATAGGGGTTTTTGGGCTGCGCTTTGTCAGATCCCTCACCTAGGACCTGTCTGCCTTGGGTGACCCTTCTAGGGGCATGAAGCCCCTGACAGCATAGCTCCTAGGATCATTGAGACACTCAAACCCCTCCACCACGGTAAGGTGGCAGCCCAGGGATAATAATAGTAATAATACTTTATTTATAAAGCCATTTAAAACAACCACAGCTGCAACAAAGTGCTGTACACATGAAATCAAGAACATTTAAACACACAAAAAAACTTTATTTTTTTATTTAATTTTATATTTTTATTAATAAGATGCGTTCGTAAAGTCGGATCGCCGTAAGTCGAGGACCACCTGTAGTCACTAAAGTCTTATGAAACACTCGAATAGCTAAACCAAATTTCCAGATAATTAGCTAAAATTTGTTGTAGTAGCTGATTGTTGCCCTTAACGCATCCTCTGAGCGCTAACACATCACGTGATCGCACGTTCATTCAACCTTTATTTCTACAGGTTAGTCTCATGAGCCTCGAGGACTCTTCTACAAGAGAGACCTGTTTAAAGGGCGTCTCAACACGCTGTGGAACTGTAACTCCTCCCCTGGAGCAGATTCAAAATATCCCTCAAAATGGGCGTGTCGGGAGACAAGGAGGGGAGGAGGTTGGGGTTTGTGCTTATGTTCACGCCTCCTCCAGCAACAACCTAAAGCAAACTAAACCTCTAGCCAACAACATAAACCAAGCAACAACAAGAATAAACATGTAGATGTATGTACTTTATCTATTCCACCTGACCTATCCAAAACCAAAGGCTTAAAAAAAATAATACCCGAAGTTCTCCGTGTCCGGGGCTCGAACTCAGGTCTCCCGGGTCCCAACCCAACTGTTATACCACTGACCTAACTTGGCATTCACACATTGCTCCTCTGTCGCACACTATTAAAACAAATACAACCAGACAGCTTCGATGAAGTGAAAAATCTTTAAAATAAATAAGTTAAAATACACAAATAACTAGTGCCATTCCGAAAACTATAATATGCTTTGTTGCAGAGCTTTTCAGGAGTGAAATGTAGCACTTCCATATAAGGTATGTACTAGGGGTGTAACGATACACAAAACTCACGAGACGAGACAAATTACAGAGCTCGCGAGAACGAGACGAGATTTTAATATTAGTTCAAGAAAACTTCAAAGATTGGTTTTATGCCGCAAAAAGGCTTTTATTCTGTTTTAACATGTATTACAAA
>JBBPBX010036970.1:0-17018 GCA_038048925.1 Garcialebias charrua | reverse complement strand
CGATTCTCCTCAGCTGCCTCTGGAGTCCCACTGGCCAACAAGGCTTGATAGGATGACTCCTTCGGCTTGACAGCTTCCCTCACCTGGGGGTGTCTACCACCAAGTTTGTGGATGGCCACTGCGAGAAGCACAGGCAACCTTGTGGCCACAACTGAAGGCAGCAACCTCAACGATTGAGGTGCGGAACATGGTCCACTCAAACTCAAAGTCTCCCACCTCTGCTGGGATGTAGTTAAAGCTCTCTCAGAGGTGTGAGTTGACAATCTCTCTGACGGGTTCTTTTGCCAGGCATTCCCATCAAACGCTCATAACACATTTGGGTCTACTGGGTCTGTCTAGCATCTTTCCCCAGAGAACAGTTGACAGATCAGCTCAGGTCTTCACTCAAGTGTCCAAAACAAATGGATGCAAATAAGATGAGACGGCTACAAAGTCAATCATCGATCTATGACATATAGTGTCCTGGTGCAACGTGCACTTATGGACTCCCTTATGTTCAAACATGGTGTTTGTGATGGACAAACTATGACTAGCACAGGTGTCCAACAACAGAACATTGCTCGAGTTCAGATCAGAGAGGCCATTCCTCCCAGTCACACCCCCCTCTAGGTCACACTGTCATTTCCCATGTGGCATTGAAGTCCCCCAGCAGAATAAAGGAGTCCCCAGCTGGTGCACCTTTCAACACCCCTGCCAAGGACTCCAAGAAGGCCAGATACTCTGAACTGCCATTTGGCGCATAGGCATAAGCAACAGCCAGAGCCCGTCTTCCCACCCGAAAGGACAGGGAAGCCACCCTTTCATCTACTGGGGAAAATTCCAAGACACAGGCACCAAGTCAGGGGGCTAAGAGTAGACCCACACCAGCTTGAAATATTTTACCATGGGAAACTCCAGAGTGGAATAAGGCCCAGACCCTCTCAAGGATATCAGTTCCAAAGCCCATGCTGTGCATTGAGGTGAGCCCCACTATATCTAGTCGGTACCTCTCAACCTCATGCTCAAGCTCAGGCTTCTTCCCCACCAGAGACGTATGTTCCATGTACCAAGAGCCAGCTTTGGTAAGCCAGGGTCAGAGTGCCAAGGCCCCTGCCTTTGGCTACTGCCCATGACATCATGCACACAACTTTTATGGAGCATTGTTAGAAAGACACCAGCAGTCTCTGGGTGATGCTCCTTGTGAGCACTCAAGAAGTACAGTCTCTTATGGGCCTTTTTCAGCAACACAGAGTTGTTATGCTCCAGGTCAGATTCCCCTCAATATGGACTCCCAGGAAATGGTAGTCAGCTACTCTCTCCACACTTTCTCCACTTATAATAAGGTGTGGATCACCATTTTCATTGTCCTGAAGTAGGGTTGGGCGATATGGACCAAAATTAATATCTCAATTTTTTTAACAAAAATCACGATATACAATATATATCTCAATATATTTTCTTTCCATAAAGTAATAACAAAAATATATTTGAGTCAAAGTTTTGTCCCAATTGTCACACAGGCCCCATTAATTAACTGTAACAGTACAAAATAAATGCCTAAAAAAATTAACCATTTATATAAAATAGTTTATTTTTTAGATATAAATTTACATATATTAAATAATAATCCTCTTCAGCTGGGGGCAGCTGTGGCTGAGAGTCTAGAGCAGTCGTCCTCCAATGGGAGAGCTGGGAGTTCGATTCCACCAGCAGTCACATGCTGAAGTGTTCCTGGGCAAGACACTGAACCCTCATTGTCTCTGATGTGTGTCCCATCAGTGTATGAATGTGATAAAGCTCTGATTATTCTTTGTAGAGATCCAGTAGAGGGCATGAATGGGTAAATGAGGCACAGACTGTGTAGTAGAGCTTTGAGTGTCTTGATAAGATAGAACGGTGCTTTATAAGTACAGTCCATTCAGTTGTGCCGCCTTCACGTAGGTCAGCCTGTGTGAAGCTACTGTAAAGTGAGACTCCACTTTGAACCTTGAAGCTACAGCTAGAGGACAGACACATCTTCTTATTTGAAATGATTCAGAGTTCATTTAGCCGTGCTGTGTGCCTTTTAGAGGAACACAGAGAAGAAGGGCGACATTAATAAAGTAGCAGTTTGTCATATTGCTGAAGACAGGCCCAGTCTTTAGCGGCTAACAACATGGCTACTAAAACGTTAGCCATCTTGTTAGCCAATAAGGACCGTATCTTTAGCAATATGATAAACTGCTGCTTCCCCACCAACAACATCCAACACCAGGAGAGAGGCCGGTGTCCCCTAAATCCACACCTACAACATCCAACACCAGGAGAGAGACAGGTGTCATCTACATCCACACCTACAACATCCAACACCAGGAGAGAGACAGGTGTCCTCTACATCCACACCTACAACATCCAACACCAGGAGAGACAGGTGTCCTCTACATTCACACCTACAACATCCAACACCAGGAGAGAGACAGGTGTCCTCTACATCCACACCTACAACATCCAACACCAGGAGAGACAGGTGTCCTCTACATTCACACCTACAACATCCAACACCAGGAGAGACAGGTGTCCTCTACATTCACACCTACAACATCCAACACCAGGAGAGACAGGTGTCCTCTACATTCACACCTACAACATCCAACACCAGGAGAGACAGGTGTCCTCTACATTCACACCTACAACATCCAACACCAGGAGAGACAGGTGTCCTCTACATTCACACCTACAACATCCAACACCAGGAGAGACAGGTGTCCTCTACATTCACACCTACAACATCCAACACCAGGAGAGACAGGTGTCCTCTACATTCACACCTACAACATCCAACACCAGGAGAGACAGGTGTCCTCTACATTCACACCTACAACATCCAACACCAGGAGAGACAGGTGTCCTCTACATTCACACCTACAACATCCAACACCAGGAGAGACAGGTGTCCTCTACATTCACACCTACAACATCCAACACCAGGAGAGACAGGTGTCCTCTACATTCACACCTACAACATCCAACACCAGGAGAGAACAGGTGTCCTCTACATTCACACCTACAACATCCAACACCAGGAGAGACAGGTGTCCTCTACATTCACACCTACAACATCCAACACCAATAGAGAGAGTTGAATAGAGCCTCTGAGCAGAAATTTAGCTGCTGAAGCATTTATTTACACTCAGTTTGAATCTTGTTAACATTAAAGGAAAAATAATATTCTTAGTGCATATTTGTATAATCATTCAACTGGTCATTACAATCTAGAAGTTTTAAAAACGTGGGCCTGCTATGCTAAATCATTATTTTAAACTATTTCACTTTGGAGTTGTTTCAGAAGGTATACTAGAGCATGTTGTTTTACGTGACAGAATATGAAATATACCGGCACAGTTAAAACTGATGAACAATTAATAAATACCCTGATGCATGCTCAATAATCCAGGTAGAAAAATCTAAAAAAGCTAAGTCTGGTCCTCTGGACATTCAAAAAAACAAAAGCTCCAAGTTTTTTTTTTTTTTTTGAATGTCCAGAGGACCAGACTTAATTAATAAATGTCTTTATGCATCATCATTTCATGTCCTTACAACTTTCAACTTTGAGACAAATGGCTCACAAAATGTACACCTAACATTACCTTCTAGATCAGTGGTCCTCAAGGGCCATGATTCTGCATGTTTTAGATGTTTCACTGCATCATCACACCTGATGTGAATGGATGAGTGACTAACAAGCTTCAGCAGAACTTGAATACTTACTGGAAAACAACTAAAACATGCATGATAGTGGCTCTTGAGAACCAGAATGAAGGACCACTGAGACTCTTCTCTCAACACAAACATGAGGTGACGCAAGCATTTCTTGCGCTACTTACCTTGGCTGTCAGGACAAACACAAGGACATTTTAACTTCTACACAAATCAAAATGGAAAGCAGCTCATTACCAATTTTCTTTTAGTCTTTTGCATCATTCAATAAACACGTTAATCTGATTACAGCTAATTACTTCCTTCAGGATCAGCTCAAGCTTCTGTAGTTGAAGCTACAGTCACAGGTGAAAAAAGAATGACTAAACCACTTCACTTGAGGGCAGTGTTTCTTATAAAATGAAATCAGACAGTAAAAAGTAAAACAAACCAAAGACAAAGAAATAAGAAATAAAGGCCCAGAATTCATTGACAAAATGCTGCATTTTAAGCCAGAGTTTTAAATTAGGTGGCTCTTAATTTACCGGTAATTGTGTCATAATTAAACAGTTTTGGTCAATGCTTGTGAGTGACAATATCTGCAATTTCATGTCACATCCTTCTATATGCATTAGCTCCGAGTGTGTGCATTGTGGATGACTTGGTTACTACCACAATCAATCTTAGCTCAATATTTGTACAACTGGCTGAGCTACAGTCATTTACATGTCTGATAAGATTTATAAGGTACGACAGTCACTCTGAACTGGGTTAACTCCAGCTGTAGATGTACAATGTCTCCTTTCTGAAAGTTTCAAGACAATCCATCAAACCATCTGTAAAGACATTACTGCTGGGTATGTTCTCAGTCATCCAGGACATGGTTAAAAACAAACAAAAAAAATGGACAGTGTAGACGTCTAACTGCTTTTTTAAATTTATTTTTAATTCCTTTTTTTTATTATTGTTGTCTGCTGCTAAAAACAAAAAGGCTATATCTAAATACTTTAACCATGAATCATAAGTGTCAAATATCAAATCATGCTTGTCGTTAGTTATACTTGGATAAGGCTGTACAGTAGTTGGTACAAAATAAAATACGTACACTTTACAAAACTTCTATCTATCTATCTATCTATCTATCTATCTATATCTATCTATCTATCTATCTATCTATCTATCTATCTATCTATCTATCTATCTATCTATCTATCTATCTATCTATCTATCTATCTATCTATCTATCTATCTATCTATCTATCTATCTATCTATCTATCTATCTATCTATCTATCTATCTATCTATCTATCTATCTATCTATCTATCTATCTATCTATCTATCTATCTATCTATCTATCTATCTCTATCTATCTATCTATCTATCTATCTATCTATCTATCTATCTATCTATCTATCTATCTATCTATCTATCTATCTATCTATCTATCTATCTATCTATCTATCTATCTATCTATCTATCTATCTATCTATCTATCTATCTCTATCTATCTCTATCTATCTATCTCTATCTATCTCTATCTATCTATCTCTATCTATCTATCTATCTATCTATCTATCTATCTATCTATCTATCTATCTATCTATCTATCTATCTATCTATCTATCTATCTATCTATCTATCTATCTATCTATCTATCTATCTATCTATCTATCTATCTATCTATCTATCTATCTATCTATCTATCTATCTATCTATCTATCTATCTATCTATCTATCTATCTATCTATCTATCTATCTATCTATCTATCCATCTATCTATCTATCCATCTATCCATCTATCCATCTATCCATCTATCCATCTATCTATCTATCCATCTATCCATCTATCTATCTATCCCTATCTATCTATCTATCCATCTATCCCTATCTATCTATCTATCCATCTATCCCTATCTATCTATCTATCCCTATCTATCTATCTATCCATCCATCCATCTATCCATCCATCTATCCATCCATCTATCCATCTATCCCTATCTATCTATCTATCCATCTATCCCTATCTATCCCTATCTATCCATCTATCTATCCATCTATCCCTATCTATCTATCTATCCATCCATCTCTATCCATCCATCTCTATCCATCCATCTCTATCCATCCATCCATCCATCCATCCATCCATCCATCCATCCATCCATCCATCTATCTATCTATCTATCTATCTATCTATCTCTATCTATCTATCTATCTCTATCTATCTATATCTATCTATCTATCCATCTATCCATCTATCCATCTATCCATCTATCCCTATCTATCCCTATCTATCCATCTCTATCCATCTCTATCCATCTCTATCCATCTCTATCCATCTATCTATCTATCTATCTATCTATCTATCTATCTATCTATCTATCTATCTATCTATCTATCTATCTATCTATCTATCTTTTATCTATCTATCTATCTATCTATCTCTATCTATCTATCTATTCTATCTATCTATCTATCTATCTATCTATCTATCTATCTATCTATCTATCTATCTATCTATCTATCTATCTATCTATCTATCTATCTACTATCTATCTATCTATCTATCTATCTATCTATCTATATCTATCTATCTATCTATCTATCTATCTATCTATCTATCTATCTATCTATCTATCTATCTATCTATCTATCTATCTATCTATCTATCTATCTATCTATCTATCTATCCATCCATCCATCCATCCATCCATCCATCCATCCATCCATCCATCCATCCATCCATCCATCCATCCATCCATCCATCCATCCATCCATCCATCCATCCATCCATCCATCCATCCATCCATCTATCTATCTATCTATCTATCTATCTATCTATCTATCTATCTATCTATCTATCTATCTATCTATCTATCTATCTTCGTTTAACGCCCGTTTTCCCGATTCCGGGGTGGGACGCTACATCTTTGTCGCCAAGTTTTTGATGCCAGATTAGGCAGTCAGTTGCGTCCAGTTCATTGAGGTTCAACGCTTTCAGATCTTGTTGAATCGTTTGCGCCCAGGTCTTTTTTCGGACGGCCTTTGGGACGGGTGCCAGGTACTTCAAGGTTTGCAATAGCAAGTATAGCACTGTTTTCACTTTGTTTAACATGACCGAACCACCGCAAACGGTGTCGCCGGCATGCGTCCTTAATCGCACATAAGCCTGCTCGACGTAGGATTTCGGTTGAAACTCCTCATACATAAATATCCACACAAAGCCTCAGACAGCTTCAATAATGTTCAAACTATTTTCTCTCTCACATCTCTGTCACACACTTAAAACAACAATCTCCTTGACCTGCCTGTCGTGAACATGGTCGGAGTGACCACAAACTAATAGTCTTATCCGCTCTCTCCCACCTATTACCCCTGTAAACCACAGTGATGCACACCAACACTAAACAAACACGCGCACATGCACCACCAGGATGTAGACGGAGACATAGCACGCACACATTTAAAAAAGAGGAAGGGAGCATTCTGCTGGAAGCCAGCTGCTGAGGTAAATTACAATTTATTCAAATTAGGAATATTCCTTGTAGGCACTTAAAAAGTCCTTTCCAAATCCAGGGGGCTTTTTACGCCCCTCTCCTTGCAAACCACACTAACCACAGGGATTTCCATCAGCCAGGCTTCATCCTGTACCGAGCAGCTAGATATTTCAACCATCCACACCACACCACACTAAAGCCCTGAAAAACAGCAGGGTGGGGATAATGTGCATGTTTGTGTAAGATATTAAGCCTGTGCAAAGTTATACGGATGATCACAATGTCTTCTCTTTACTATGACTTATTCCATCCATCTGTATCATGAATGTATTTATTGTTATTTTACCACACTAAGAATAAAAGGGGAAAAAACAGAAATTGTCTGAATTATTTCAGTGTTTTATATTGGCTGATAACTGCTGGGGTGTGATGGTATAATCGAGAAGAAAGATAAAAACTGGACTGAGAGGTCCATCAGACAGCGGGCTTTAAGAAACAGTTCACCACAGTGTATGTGTGTGTGAGTGTGTGAGAATTGGACTCGGCATGCATGTGTATGACATTTTTCAAGTGTTCGATGACAGCAGGTTTGAAACATGCGACCGTC
This sequence comes from Garcialebias charrua, assembly GCA_038048925.1. Taxonomy (NCBI): domain Eukaryota; kingdom Metazoa; phylum Chordata; class Actinopteri; order Cyprinodontiformes; family Rivulidae; genus Garcialebias; species Garcialebias charrua. The sequence goes on along the minus strand of JBBPBX010036970.1, from coordinate 9,262 downwards.
TCAGTCGAGCCTGTTAATAAGTGTTACAGCTGTGACTGACAGCAAAGACAAAGGACTAATGAAAGTGGAGAAAAGAAGAGGGGTGGTGAGTAAGAGTGATCCAACCCAAAGTTTATATTTCAGTGTAAAAACACTACTTGAGTTCTTTACAGTGAAAAGTGACATATTCAAAGGTTTCTCAACATTATGTGGTGTACAGTGGTTGAATGGGTCAAGTTTGCACATTACAGTAGTCTTCTTTCACACATGGTTGCAAACACAAGATTAAAGTTAGCCTTTAGCTTTGGGTAAGCCTCCATGTTTCAGTTCAAGTTAAAACAGCATCTTCTGCGTCCATTTAGAATACTTTTTTCAAACTTTATGTTTATGAATGGAATGTAACATTGGATAACTTTAGGTTAAGTGTGTTAGCCTTTGTAAACATACATTTTTGATAATTTGCAGGGAAAAAAGAAAAGGAAGAGGGATGCCCAACATGCCTCTCTGACCATCAACAACACCACAGTGGAGAGAGTGGACAGCACCAAGTTCCTGGGAGTGCACGTCTCAGAGGACCTGTCCTGGAGCAGGAACACTGCATCACTGGCCAAGAAGGCTCACCAGCGCCTCTACTTTCTCCGCAAGCTGAATAGAGCTGGAGCTCCAACCCCCATCATGTGCACCTTCTACAGGGGCGCCATAGAAAGTGTCCTGACCAGCTGCATCACGGTGTGGTATGGTGCATGTACTGCATCCTGCCGAAAGAGCCTCCAGCGTATAGTGAGAGCAGCTGAGAAGATTGTCGGCACCTCCTTGCCCTCACTACAGGACTTACACAGCAACCGCCTCACTCGGAAAGCCCTCTGCATGGCAGGTGATCCCACACACCCACTACACAGCTGCTTCAGCCTGTTGCCATCAGGGAGGAGACTGAGGAGTCTCCAGGCTCGAACCAGCAGACTGAGAGACAGCTCTGTTCATCAGGCAGTCAGGATGCTTAACACTCTGCCAGCTCTGCCCTCCCTCCCACTTGTACTGCCTTAATCACAAAAAACTTTCACACATTACCACACAACACAAAGTTTTTAACACTGGACTCTGTGTCATCAATACGGGTCATTCACTCAACTCACGGTCATGTGCTCATTCAGTTTGCACTACTTCTCATATTTGCACTAATGTTTGTATTACATTACTGCCTATAGTCATACTACTGTTTACATTTACTGTTGACATTTATTACTACTGTTTACATTTATTACTACTGTTTACATTTATTACTACTGTTTACATCTAGACTTTTTATATCTACACTACTGCTGATATACAGTATATATTCTTTTTACTAGCCTTATTGCATAATGCCACTTTGTTTCTATACCAATATCAACTACCTCATACATATACTGTGTACATTAACCCCATATGCTGCTTTGTCACTCTTTACAAATGTCAAATGCCAGAACCTTCATTTATTTTATAGATATACTTTTTATACTTTATACTTCGGGACAGTATTACACTCTATTTCATTTTTGGTGTTGGTGAAACTTTTTATACTTTTATACTACTATGGAAAACTACTATGAAAAAACTCAGGACAGTATTACACTCTATTTCATTTTATGATTATGTTTATTAAATGTTGGTGTTTTGGTGTTGGTGAAACTTTTTATACTTTTTTACTACTATGAAAAACTACTATGCAAAAAACTCAGGACAGTACTAAACTTTTATTATTTCATTTTATGCTTGTTTATTAATTGTTTAGTGTTTAAATGGTTACTGTTGCACCGAGGGACTGAGAGAGAAATGCAATTTCAATCCTGTGTATGTCCTGTACATATTGCAGTTCTGACAATAAAGTTGACTTTGAAAAAAGAACAAGCAAAATGAAACGAGTGGGAGAAACACAAAAGACAGCCAGCAGACAAATGTTTGGCTGAACTGCCACTGCAGTGCTCTGTCCTAATCCAAACTGTACATGTTAAATGTGCGTCCAACAGATGCATTGCCCCTGTTCTTCACTTTACAAGTTCTCTCGGTTTTTTCAAGAGAAGTTGCTCATGTTTTCCTTTCTATTCTTTCATCAGTCTTTCACTCTTCAATCCCACCGTTAGTCTTTCTTTACCCATCTGCCTCCTGTCAAGATTATCTCATGTCCAGTGAGCTCTCAAGAGGAACTCAAGAGCAAAACTGGGAGAGATTGATTTACAACTGCAAATCAGTACTGTTGGCCTGTGTGAGTGTGTGACTGCCTGGGGGACAAGTCAGCTGGGACACAGATCATACCAGAATCATGAGGACAGGACATCAGCCGGTCCTGTTGTTTGGCTCCCGACAATACAGATGAGACAAGCCTGGTCATTAAATCCAAAGAGCTCTAAAATCTAAAGTATACATGTGAGTATGTATGAGTCTGGGGTATAGAACTTGGTACAGGGTTACTGTTGTTACACTGTATTTGTTCTGCAGGTACAAATCTATGAATCTTACAGAAAGTTGTTGCAACAATAACAGCTTGTGAGCATAGAAGGTTGAGCCATGCTAAACTGAGAGGAAAGAGTCAAACCTGAGCTACTGACAGAACAACCTGGACATGAATAATGGATAATGCCAGAATGATGAAAGGTGCACAAGGCTCTGAGGAGACTCTACGAATCCAAAGTTACTGAATGGTCTGAAAATGACTGGGTCAATTGTCAGAAAAGCCTTTGTGGTAGGGCATTTTATTATTAGTCCTTGATAATAAACTTAGCCAGACTAGTGAGAACAGCATTGATGAGTACTGATGTAGATCAAAAACACAATGATATGCAGGACAGCTAACTGGAGGTCATCACCAGCAAACAGACAAGAACATCCAAGATTAGGATCTAGTTTACTTCCTGTTTTTTAGTAGCTTAATGGTATAGCACTACGTTGTCTGTCGATCTGAACCTTTACACTCTAGCCAGTATGGTGAGGTCCACTAATCAGTTACATTTGAACATTTCCAGACCAGCCTGAAAAACAGACGACAGAGATTTTCTGGGGTGGACCCAAATCTGTGGACCTGTGCAATTTAAAATGCTCTGTGGTCTAAGCTGCTCAGACATCTGATTATTTAAATTGCTGCTTTACACCCTTTTGTTTTCACTGGCTTGTCTTGGTTGAGTGACACATGGTGATTTTTATTGAGCAAGATCATTTCTTTAATTAATTTATTTAGAAAGATGAGTAAAAAAAATCAGAGTACAGTACATGGCTTTGCAACAGAAAAAGCCAACGCCGCTCTACTGATCTCACCGAGCAAAACCAAAGATAACTGGACTTAGCTGACCTCATTGCACAGATATGTTGGTTCTCTATGTTTTGGGGTGTGAAGCTTGAAATGAGTTTCAAACTTTATCTTTTTGGTCCCTGCAGTGCACGACAAGAAACAAAATATGAGTTTCAATGAGGTAACTGCATTGTGGGTCCAAGAAAGAAAAGTGTTTACTGGTAAAAGGTTACAAGAACAGGAGATTGGAAGGGGATAGGAGTGTGAGAAGAAGTGGACAGGCCATGACTTGGCTGTAGTTTTAATCTGACAACTTGAATGTGGCTGAGAACTCAGGTCTGCTGACTGGACTAATGTAAGATAGAAAAGAGAGCTGTTTTCATATAAACATTCCCATCATTTAGAGAACAAAGTGCTGTAAATAGGGATGCCTGCAGATCTGACATATTTAAGATGTTGCGTACATTAAGTCTATTGGACTGCAAGCTCCCGAGTTTTGGCATACAATAGGTAGAATGTATACAACAACAAGGTTGCACAAGTTGCATTCAGGCCCAAAAAAATCAGACCCCGCCCCAGTCCATAGCCATCATTTCCAAACCCCACCTGACCTGACGAATTAACAGTAATTACAGGTCCAAACCTGAACCCCCCCTCCCCCAACATTTTTAATTAAGCTTTGACTGCTTATATAGTTACTAATGATGGGTGGATGCATGCGGCTAAGGGGGCAGAAGATTAGAGCTGAGGGGGTATTTGTCCTTTCATGGCTGTCAAAGTGCATTAAATCCCTGCTTCTGCCTGCATTCTGCATTATTCAGACACGGACCCTGCTCTGACATGTTGGATATTTTGGGATCTCACCTGTTTGGGTTGTCGGCCACGTGCGTCTACCGAGTGCAGTGGCTGAATGAACTTCCATCTCATATCAATTGGCTTCGTTCGTGCTGGTTGCTTACTTCAGTCCCATCTGAAGCTTAACTGAACCTTTGACCTCTTTCAAGGCCCATCTGCACGTGGTCAAATGGCCGCGTGCAGCTGGTGATGGTATGGCATGCCATGTTGCCATGTAATTGGACTGTCAGCCACGCGCGTCCACTGACACAATCAAAAGCCTGACACTGGACCGGTCTGCTCATTAAGCACATTATTATGGCCCGGCCCAGCCCTAATCCAGGTTGGGCCGGGCTCTGGTTTAGAAATGACAGCTCTAAAATCAACGAAGTCTTGTGACAAAAATGAGAACTTAAAAATACAAATGACAACACTCTTTAGGTAAAGTGCAGAGCAGCTTCACATAAAAGAAGAGGAGAGCTCACAAGGCAGAGTGTTAAATGAAGACAAATAAAGTTACATGATAATCAGAGTTGTTTTGAACAGTCCACAGCATCATGGGACTTGAGCAAACAGCTCAAACACTCACGACTCTGCCAAGAAACTGACTTTAAGAGCTAGAAAAACAAAGTTGCAGGGCCATGTAACCATGAAAGAAATACAACCCCCTCTCTTATCAGTGTCACTATTTTTATAACCTCACAATGTAATTAAGAGTATTTACTAAACTTTGTTGAGGTGGACACTTTGGCAGGCTTTTTATCGCCAACCTTAAGTAGATTTGGCAACACTGCCCTATTTTATTTGGTTTTATTTAGTTTTGCAAATTAAGTTCATTTTAAGAACATATATTTCATTTTGCACAAACACATGATGGAATAATACATGACAAAACCACCTTGGAATCACATTCTTCATCTATGATGACATTTGGCTCACTAAGACCATCTTTCATCCAAAATATCTCTGAAAACACAGAGGTCATTTTGACTCACTGCTAAAATGAGATGTGGTTTTCATTGGGCCGATATGCCAGATTGCCACTCATCGAGTGTGTGAGCGAGAGTGAGGTAAGAGCACAGATTAACCATGGTCGATGATTAATACAACTTGACTTACTGACTTACTGCGAGCAATTATGGCCATGTCTTTTCTCAAGCTTGACTTTCTCACACTCATGTGGGACGCATGGGGGTCCTGGAACATGTGCGCACCAAACACACACACACACACATGCCACAGATCACCAGCCCACCCTCCATTCAACCTCGAAACCACATAGGGTTAAATATAATCAATCATCTTTAACAATGCTGTCAGGGAACTGTCTGAGAATGCTGACAGGAACACACCGATAGCTGCTGCGCATTGATGAAGGTGTGTGTGTGCCTCGGAGGACTGCATTTGAATGTTCCTCTCAATGTGAATGGATTTCTGTGAGAAAGTCATCCAGCACATGCAGAGGATGTGTATCCAAGAACACATGCACATGTGAAGTGTCTGTCTTCAGGTTTATACTGGTTCACTGTAATTCTATGTACCTGTACTCGGTCTTTGTTAATGTTATACTTTGTACGTCTATGGATGTCATACAGCTAGAATAAAAAAAACGTGTATATGCAGTTTTTTTTTCAAGCTGTTCTGCTAAACACTTATTTTAAAATAAACAGATATTATTAACTTTTCTAAATGTTTCACAAAACATTTTTGCTTAAACCCTGTAAAAACAGCTTTTGATGCACTTTTATTTTATTTCATTTTTACAGGAAATTATGTCACAAATATAATTCACATTTATTTTCAATGTTTTGATTTCAATGCACAGTAATGTGGTTTACATTGATTCCACTGTATGACTTTGGTAGTTTGCACAAATTTCGAAAACTTTATCAGCATCCAAATATTTTTATACCCAACTACATATAAATAAAGCATTAAAAGTATCTTTGAAGTATACCGGTAATATGTAAAGGTGTATGGGCACCGTGAACTCCGCAACCCGAAAAGGAAGTAGTGGATAGAGATAATAAATGGATGGATGGATGGATGGATTGAAGGAGGTCCTGAAACAATGTGACAGCATTCATATGTGCATTCACTGAGACTGCCCTACTGAAGGTTTTTAACGACATCTTTCTATCCACAGATACTGGTGACTCTGTGCTGCTTGTCCTATTGGACCTCACATCCGCTTTCGACACCATCGACCATGAGATCCTCATTGCTAGGTTGGAGCAGTGGGTGGGCATCTCAGGATCAGCCCTAAACTGGTTCAGATCCTACCTCTCTGACAGGTCTTTTTGTGTGTCCATCAATGATTTTACTTCTGCAGTGGCGGCTCTTAAATGGGGGGTTCCGCAGGGGTCCATCCTGGGTCCTCTCTTGTTCTCCTTATACCTGCTGCCACTCTGTGCTATTTTCCGGAAACACAATATACCTTTCCACTTCTACGCTGATGACTGTCAAATCTACTTCCCCCTAAGACAAAATGGTACAGGCTCTATTCAACCTCTGCTCGACTGCCTGGCTGACATCAGGGACTGGATGGCTTTAAATTTCTTAAGCTTCAATGATAAGAAGTCTGAAGCCATATTGTTCCTTCCCAATGACACAACCTCAAACCACTGCATTGACCTGTCTGCTCTACCCCTGTCCGAAAAACAAAAAGTCAAAAATCTGGGAGTGATAATGGATCCTTCCATGAAACTCAACAGTCATGTAAACATGATCGTCAAATCCTGTTTTTTCCAGCTGAGGCGTCTGTCTAAGCTGAAGCCCATATTATCCAAAAAGCACCTGGAGACAGTGATTCACGCATTCATTACATCTAGGCTTGATTACTGCAATTCACTTCTGTTTGGCGTCAGTCAAGCCACCATTGCACGATTACAACTGGTTCAGAACGCAGCTGCCCGATTTTTAACCAGCACACGCAGAAGAGAGCACATTACACCAGTCTTGGCCTCCCTTCACTGGCTACCGGTTCATCTTCGAATCCAATTCAAAATTCTCATGTATGTCTACAAATCGCTGAACAGTCTCGCCCCCGCCTATCTCTCGGATCTGATACACCCATATGTCCCTCCACGTGCTTTGAGGTCAGAGGATCAGGTACTCTTAATAGTTCCAGAAACTCGCCTTAAGCGCAGGGGTGACAGGGCGTTCTCTGTAGCAGGCCCAAGACTCTGGAACGAGTTACCGCTGCTCATCAAACAGGCCCCCTCCCTCTCGGTTTTCAAATCCCGGTTAAAAACTCACTACTACTCCATTGCTTTCAATGCCAGCTGATTTGTATTGGATCGTTTGATTTATGATCTGCAATGTTTTTATGTTTTTCGTGTTGTACTTCATTGTCTGTGTTGCCTGTTGCGTGTTTGTTTGTCCAGCACTTTGGTGTGGACTTGTTCCTGTTTAAAGTGCTTTATAAATAAAATGGTATGGTATATGTACCGCATGTGATGGACATGACAAAGTTCACTTGAACAACTTGATGTGTGTGTGTGGGAAAACCAAACAAAACCGCTAACTGAAAGCTCAGCCTCTGGGCTACGCGAGCACGTGTACGGTATGTGCGTGTGTGCGTGTGTACTACCTGAGCTGATTTGTGGGATCTCCAGCTGTACTGGTGGCTGTGGAGGCTAGCCAGCAGCACATTCTCATCCGTGTCCACTTGGCCAAAGCGCAGAGTCTCATTTGTGTCATTACAAATCACATAGTGGCTGTAGAGCAGCTCTTCTGCCTCTGGATTCTTGTTCTGGGAAAAATAATAATAATAAAAAATATATTTAAAACTAAATAATAATAATAATAATAATAATAATAATAATAATAATAATAATAATAATAATTAAAAATTAATATAGGCATGCATACATACACACATACATACATACATACACACACATACATACATACATACACACACATATATACATACATACATACATACATACATATACATATATATACATATACATATATATATATACATATATATATATATATATATATATATACATATATATATATATATATATATATACAGGGAACCCCCGACCTACGAACGAGTTTGGGACCTAAGAACCGTTCGCAGCTCGATCCGTTCGTAGGTAGGGGGTGAAAATTATATTTAAAAAAAAAAATTATTCATTCATTCATTCATTCAACCTTTATTTATCATGCTAACGGAGCGCGCGCACACATTTAAGCATGTAAAGTAGTGTACTGTAATGTTAAACATTGCTATTCACATTTACAGAATAAATAAAAATATATTTTCTTACTTTGAGATGGTCAAAGCCGACATAGGTTGCCATGCGTTGATTGTTTTCGGGCCAAGCAGCGCGGGGGCCGGCAAGCCACCGCAGCTGCTCCAGACCTGTGTTAGCTAGCTGGCTAGCTTCTGCTAGCCAAGCCATGAGCTAGTGTTGGAGCGGCGGCGCGATCAATCTGCAGCTGCTGCTCCAGCCGCTGCTCCAGCCTGAGACGTCCACAGAGCTATTCCAGCTAGTAATTAATCCATATGATGCGATCCTGGTCACCAGTGTTCAAAAGGCCGGCTCCCGTGTTAGCTCCAGTGTTAGCTCTGGAGCTAGCCAGGCCGGAGGTGTAGCCAGGCCGGCCGGAGGTGTTCGCACGGCGGCCTGGCACGATCGGCGATAAATCCGCTGCTGCCTGAGACATCCACAAAGTTCACAGAGACGTTTCCAGCTAGTAATTAATCCATATGAAGCCATCCTGGTCACCAGTCTTCGTCCGGCTCTCGGCAGCTAACCTAAGATGGCGTCCGGTGTTCTACATTAATTTGTGACCGGAGACCCCAGTGACTGAACCTAAAATAGCGTCCGGTGTTCTACATTAATTTGTGACCGTGTAAACTGAAGACCTACTTCCTGTTGCCCAAGATTGCTCAAAAATTGCTCAAAAATGATCAGAAATGATCTTTTTTATCATAATTATTATTTATAAAGCCTTTAAAACAACCAGAGCTGCAACAAAGTGATGTACACATGAAATTAAGAACATTTAAACACAAAAAAAAAAAAAAAAAAAAAATTATTTTTTTTTTTTTAATTCATATTTTTATTAAATATGATATGTTCGTAGGTCCCGTGGTTCGCAGGTCGATGGGGTCGTAGGTCGGGGGTTACCTGTATATATATATATATATACATATATATATATATA
>JBBPBX010036969.1:0-10491 GCA_038048925.1 Garcialebias charrua | reverse complement strand
GAAACAATGTGACATCAGAACAATACCTACCTCGGATATCTTAACCAAATCAGAAGATTTATGTTATTTTTGTACAATATTCTTTTTTAGTATTTAATCAGCCTCCTTATGTGTTTCATTGACTGAAATATTAAAAGCAGTATGAATATTTTACATGGCAACCGGGTGGCTGAGGTAATAATAAACTGAAAAATCTGAATGAGTTCTTATTTGACTTCTGGCTAACAGGAACTTGTAATTTATTCAACTCTAGACTCTTTTCTGTCTTTCTAATGTAACCCTAAAATAACTTTTAGGAATAAACTATATAAACATTTGACTGATTCATAGAATTTAAACATAAAAAATATATAGAATGGATTTGAGACAATAACTCTTAAGACAAAAAAGGACATAATCTGAACTGTGGGATAAAATTCCATTTCATCATTGTCTACAGCCATAAACCATAAGTGATTAAGTTTATTGTCCATGCTTGCATGCGTACGCGCGTGTGTGTGGTTTTGTCTGTAGCATTAGCAAAATATCTCATGAACCAGTAGTAATCAATCTTAGCAAACACAGAAATAGTTACAATAACAAAGATGGCCACCTTAACTAACTGATAGCCTTTTTTTTAAATGGCTAAAACTCAGTCTGTTTTACAGATACTGAGCCAAACCGGATAAGGTACTATCTGAGTGTCATCCCTAACACATACTGTGAGTGTTAACTGATAAAAATCTGTGTTTAATTTTGCTATTAACTAATAAAATCAACTGTCTGTTAGCAAAATATGTTGTGAATCACTTAACAGAATATAATGAAACTCTCAGGTGGTAATTATTGAGAATACATCTACAACTAATTAACTTGTTGAGTCCTATTCAAGATGACTGCCACAGTTAATCAACATTAACCAGCGCAAAAATGGCTGTAACTCAGTCAGTTTTACAGATACTGAGCTAAAATGTGGTGAGTGATCAGCAACACATAATCTGAGCGACTCTCAAGATCTCACAACATTGCACGAGATTGGGCAGAACACTGGTTACAAATCTGGGCCAAAACAGCTGTAAATCTGTCCCTGTTCATCAAAAGATGATGTGACTTTAAAACTCTGGCATGAAAGGCAGTGGAAGATAAAGTTTAGGCTTTTAATTTATTTTGAGGAAATTTAAAACAAAAGTTCTCTGAAGGTGTTTTCTTATCACCTATGTCTCACTGACGATCACTGGAGTCTTATGAACGATAAATATGTGCAAATATCTCTTTCTGAGTTACAGTCATCTCAGAAATTCTTGAGAAAATAGTTGCAAAAAAATCAATTTTATGAACATCTGAACAGAAATAATCTGTTTGAAGAGTTTCGGTCAGGGTTTAGAGCCCACCATAGCATTGAATCTGCACTGGTGAATGTTACTAATGATATTCTCATGGCCTCTGACAATGGACAGGTGTCTATACTGGTCCTATTAGACCTTAGTGCTGCATTTGATGCTGTTGATCACAATATTCTACTACAGAGACTTGAATACGATATTGGGAACAGGAACAGCTCTAAAATGGTTTAAATCATACTCATTTGATACGTTTTTTTTAATGTAAATAATAAATCATCTTCATTAGCCAAAGTTAGTCATGGAGTTCCTCAGGGTTCAGCGCTTGGACCAATACTTGACTTTATATATGCTTCCATTGGGTAAAGTTATTAAACAGCATTGGATCAAATTTAATTGTTATGCTGATGATACTCAGTTAAATTTGTCCATGAAACCCTATGAATCTAAATAGTTACTTAGACTACAAGCATGTCTAAAAGACAAAAATCTTGATGACCCTTAATTTTCTGCTTTTACACTCAGATAAGACAGAAATGGTGGGTTTTGGACCTGAGCATCTTAGGAATAAATTTTGAAGTATTTCACTTCCTCTGGGTGGCATTAATTTGGCCTACAGTTATAATGTTATAAAACCTTGGTGTTATTTTTGATCAAGACATGTCTTTTAACCCTCACATTAAAAAAGTTACCAGAACTGCTTTCCTCCATCTGCGTAATATCACTAAATGCATCTTGTCCAGAAATGATGCAGGAAAAACTGGTCCATGCGTTTATCACATCTAGGCTGGACTATTGCAATTGTTTATCTGGGTGTCTACAATTTATTTTAAAAGTCTTCAATTGATCTACCTGTTTGCTCTACAAGTTTGTATTTGTAAGTATTTCTATCCTTAATGTGTGGGTGGGGGTTGAGGGGCTTGGTCTTTCTTCCAACAGAAAGTACACCATGACCTGTTATTCTGTGTTTGCTTTTTTTCTCCTTCCTGTCCTCTCAAACCCCAGCCGGTCGAAGAAGATGGCCGCTTGTCCTGAGACTGGTTCTGCTGGAAGTTTATTTCTATTAAAAGGGAGTCTTTTTTTTTTCCACTGTCAACTTTGTGCTTTCTCAGGATGGGAGACTGCGACAAAGTGAAGATTCAATGCAATCTGCTGGCTTCCTTAGCTATATAACATTTACTAATTGGCTTTTATAATGTATGTGAATGTTTTTGTAATGCCACAACATGGATGGATACACAGCATTTCCAAATCCCTTCTTCACTCCACGACGAGAAACAATAAACCATTTAGGAGCTTGAGTGAAATATGCTTCCCAAATTTCACAAAACCCAATGAGCAAATGGTCACAGGAGCTTTTCTTAGAAGATCTCAGACTTCTTTAAAATAATTTATTTAATCATTTCATTTAAAGCATCAAGTCTCATACACTTTACTGCAGAATGTCCCAAGAAGAAGTAAAGAGGTGAGTCATCTACTCACATAATTACGGTAGTTTCATTGGTATTCCCATAATATCAGCTCATACTTGTGTAAAGTTACTGATATTTCTGCCATGGCACTGAATTATTGGAGAGACAAGAGCAGGAGACTTGGCTCAATTCCATCACAGCTTTCACTTTTATTATTCCATTATTATTTCACTTTGTGTCACATCCATTTTGAATTTCATCTTCTCAAAGCGCTGCTAAAAGGCTTCCGTCTTTTACAATACCAAACAGTGGGATCAAATGTTTTCCTGTTCATAAAAAATATCAACTGGGGCGGGAAAAAGGAGTTGCCAGCATCTTAAGCCCAGGGGACAAAATTATATTATTATTATAATTATTATTATTGTTATTATTATATAAATTATATTTATTTGGAAATTGCAGTCGCAGGTTGCACAAAATCACTCAGAGGGCCACAAATGGTCCATGGGCTGCACTTTGGACACACTTGTTCTATACTGATGATGATATTCTGCACTTTAAATAATTAGGGATTATGGTTTTTTGATAAGCTGAGAGCCTTCCTGTCTATTTTTATCAATATGCATTGGAACAAGTACCCACCGCTGAGAAATACAAGTAAGTGTGTGTGTGCGTGCATGTGTGCTGTACAATAAAGTCCAAAAGCCTCTGACTCATGTGGAGTGACACACAGGGGACAAAAACTATTACATCATCTGTCTATGTTGATTTACCTTGACACACACACACAGAGAGCCAGAGCAACATAACCAGTGAGTGACAATAACACATCTAGATGCACACACCAACACACTGATTCACAAAGGAGTGACAAACACACAGATGCAGAACACCGAGAATTAGTCCACTCAGGACTAACAGATGAGCATACAGCAAGAAAAATGAGAGCACAGGAACAACATCCAAACACAGAAACACACACGCCAGCTCAGATCCCATCGTTCGCTTCGGTTCCCACAGCCAACCTGCTGCCGCCAAGGCCTCCATGGCGTGACAACAACGCTACAACGACAGGCGATGACGGATCTCTGTGGAAGTGTTCGCATAAGTGTTTGTGTGGGAGTATGTTGCATGAGGGCTGATGGATGGATGCTGCCTTTCTTCTTTTCCCTGGTGTACTTCAAAAGGTTTCTCTATTTAGATTTTCTGCAGCAAAAACGTACATGGAAAGGTTGAAAACAAAACGGAACCACGAAGCTCGAACAAAATCGAAGAGGAGGAGGAAACTGTTTGTTTAACTGTTGATGAATTTACAGCCAGCACAGCGATTTACAGTCCATTTTTAAAACAAACAGGAAGCTCGTAAAAATGCCAGGAAAGATATGAGACACACATTTAAATCAGGCCAACAGTTTCGCAGTAGAGCTGTGAGTCCTGTGAAGCCAATTTACTGTTCAGTACCAATAAATCAGTTAGGCAATCTCACACCACAGACGTAATTTATCAGAACCCCAGCACGCCGAGGTTTGGACTTAAACAAACGTTTAAGCAAAAACAACTGAAACGTATTACTGGGATGCAAATAAAGAAGAGCTTTTGCAGAAATTCAACATGTTTTAGAGCAGAGGGAGGATAGAGGCTGGGATCTACCATACCAGACAAGACCCAAGATGCAGACGGTGCAAAGACCCTGAGACAGTCCAACACAAAATAGCAGGGGGTAAGATCCAGGCAGGTAAAGCATACCAGTACATGGAGCACCATAACCAAGTGACTGAAATAATATGTGCCGACCGAGTATGGACTGGAAGTCCCATAGTCAAAATGGGAGACCCCACCAAGGGTAGTGGAGAATGGAAGAGGCTAAAGGCCTAGTTATACTCGCAATTTGGTCCGCAGGCTGGAGCGCGCGCGGCTTCATGTGTTTACAGTGTCGCAGCTGTGTTTATGGTTGACGCACGGCGGTGCATGGCAAAGTGCTGTTCTTTTACGGACCAGCAGGTGGCAGTACCCTCTAAAACCTGTGCATATGTTGCAAGAAAGGGTGTAGAAGAAGAAATCTACCGTAGAAGAACTGTTTGAAATCACACAACAAAAACAAAAAGGCTTTCCGCTCGCGTGCTGAACTGTTGTCTTTATTAGAGGAGCAAATCATAATAGAACAACAGTTATTGTGTCTTGCGGAGGAGGAAGCGATCACTTGACTTTTGGCAAAAAAACAAAAGAAAAGTCCAGATCAGGGATGAAGAAGCGGGGAATTTAATACATTTGTGTCACAAAACATTCCTCCATGCGTCGCGATGCAGTCTCCACGACCACAGCAGCGCAGACAGCTGCAGGCTCCGGCGTGAAGAGCGTGAAGGCTGTCGGGTGAGGTCCCCACCCGACCTGTCAATCAATTCAGTAGTGCCCACGGCGCGCGCACTAGCCTTGCGGAGTTTCAAAAATGTAGAAGTGCGTGACACGCGCCAAACCGACGCGCTGGGTCTACGCGCAGGGGCGGGGACGGTGATATTGCATCACTTTTGGCGTGCGCACCCTCGCGCGCTGCGCGACGTGTCAAGTATAAATCTAGCTTAAGATACTGTGGGACTTCCAGATCCAGACCAACAAACAGGTGATGGCTGACCAAGCAGACACTGTGGTGGTCAACAAGCAAGAGAAGAAGGCAGTATGGGCAGTGGACAGCAATCCCAAGTGATTGTAACATCAGGAAGAAGGAGCATGATAAGCTGGAGAAATACCAAAGGCTGAAAAAGCAAATACAGAAGCTGTGGAGAGTCTAGGCATCAGTAGCCACAGTGATCATATAGCACTTGGTGAAAAGTGACCCCAAAACTGAAAGAGTGACTCCAACAGATCCCAGGATCAACCTCAGAGATCTCTGTCCAGAAGAGTGCAGTCCTAGGAACAACTAAGATAATGAACCCAGACCTCTGGTAGAGGACCTGGGCTTGAAGTGGAATGCCCATGTACTTTGTAGACGAACAGGGTGAGCTGGGTGTTTATACACGCAATAAAAAAACACGACAATGCAGTACAAAACAATCAAAAAGGGGATAAACAGAAGCAAAAGCTTTTTAAACCCCCAGAATATTCAAGACAAAAAGAAAAAAGAAAAAATTCAGTCAATGATTTGCTTGAACTTAAAGGTCCACTGACATCATCTTACAAATTTGCATGAAATGATAGAAGATATATTTTATCATTCAACTATGTTCGTTTTTGCAAACAAAATGATAAATTAATGAAAATTCCTTTCAAAGTGAGATTAAAATTAAAAACCGCTTTTATCTCTGAAAAATCAGATTACAAGTGAATGCAACATTTGTGACGTAGGGAGCAGGACCGTCAGTCTGCGTCTGCCATTAACGCATATTCATTCTCATCCAGATCGCCTTTTTTTTTTGTATAACTTGAAAAATGCCGGTTATGTTGCATTTGGGTGTTCTAATATCATCAGTGAACAAGTGAGCCTTTTCACTTTCCCAAAAGATGTAAGACCTTCGTCAAAAATGGAATAAATAAAGCTGCCCCCCCTCGGACTGAGCTCCCTGCTTCCTGAACAGGTAAGAGTCAAATACATACGGGTGCAGACCTAAATTAGAACCTGCTGTTTCTGCTCATCTAACTTCCTGCTTCCAAAACTAAAGACAAATAGCTCAAATCTTAACTTAGATTGATAATTTTGTTGTTTTATTTCTTGTTCACCATGAATATTTATATGGGGCGTTCTAAAGACTTCTCCTCGCAACGTCACATATGTTGCATTCGCGGATTTTTCAAAGAGAAAAGTGGTTTTTAATTTTAATCTCACTTTGAAAGGAATTTTCATTAATTTATCATTTTGTTTGCAAAAACAAACATAGTTGAATGATAAAATATATATATATATCTTCTATCATTTCATGCAAATTTGTAAGATGATGTCAGTGGACCTTTAACTGTACAACTGTCAGCTAACACGTTTGTTTATCTACGGAAACAGCCAAAGGGACTGAAAATGCATGGCACCGTCCAATGAAGAGAAGTTTAAGAAGAAGTCTGACAGTTCTGATGCACTAGGTTGAAACTTGTTGGTCTAGCAGAAATTTTGCAAATGCCAGATTTACTTTTTCTACATCAAATCAAACCATCATTTAATATCATGTCATTTATCTACTGAAAATGTGACAAACAAGACTTAACGGGAAACAAGCTGCATCTGAAAGTTTCAAACTAATCCCACAAAACAAGAGCAACAGAAGCACTCCCTGCTCGGGTGATAAAACACCCCAAAGTACAAATCTCTTAGTGGCTTTTAGCTCTCTGCAGACAATCTGTTTTGTTATCGGGTTTCAATTTTCAACCCTGCTGAAGGTAAAATGAAGCGACTCGGGCTGGTAAAATAAAAGGTGTCTGTTTTTGGAGCCATTGTGTGTCACCGGGGAGAAATATGATCCAGTTTTATTACATCTGGACTTTATTATGAGAAGAAAACAACAGAAAATGTAAGAAAACAGAGTCCCTGTGGAGCGAGCTTCGACTGCTTCTTGTCAATAAATCATCCTGATGTGCGAGTTTGGATTGTACTGAAAATGCTTCCCTTCTTTGTTAGTTGCAAGAAACAGGTTGTGTTATTAAAAATACTAAATTTGAAGTTCTTAATGTTGAACATTGCACCAAAATACATGTTTGAACAGAAAACTGAGACAAAAGTCTCAGTTTGAGTGTCAGGGCTAAGTCTTTTTCTTTTAAATTAAATACTGTATATAAACGGAATATTTATTAGCAAAGAACATCTTACCTGTTGTAGATAATAATAATAATAATAATAATACTAATAATGAATTCAATTTATAACACACTTTTCATTAATGAAAATCTCAAAGTGCTACAAAGTGCAACAGAATTAAATGTCAATAAAACAAGTAATAAAACAAGTAAAATCAATAACAGTATCAACTAAGATCAAAGATAGAATCATGAGGAGGCAGAGTATGCTTGGTTAAAAAGAAAGGTCTTCAAGCCGCTCTTAAAGTCAACCAGTGACTGTGGAGCTCTTAGGCAGTCAGGAAGAGAGTTCCACAGGCGGGGGGCAGCCACACTGAAAGCCCGGTCTCCCATTGTCCTTAATTTGGTTCTCGGAATGTGAAGTAGATGACTGTTCTGTGACCGTAGAGACCGGGTGGATGAGTATGGTGCAAGAATGTCCTTTAGATAATCTGGTGAAGTTCCGTGTAAGCATTGATGTGTAATGAGAGCAGTTTTGTACTGAATTCTGTAGGTGACAGGAAGCCAATGAAGGTTATGGAGAATGGGTGTAATATGTTCAAATTTACGAACTCTCAACAAAATCCTTGCTGCACTGTTTTGAATATATTGAAGCTTCTGAAGGTATTTACCAGGGATTCCAATAAACAGGGAGTTGCAGTAGTCGAGCCTGGAGGAGACAAAAGCATGGACGAGCTTCTCAGCATCGGAAAAAGTTAGGGATGGGCGAAGTCTGGAGATGTTTCGAAGATGGAAGAAGCAAGTTTTAAACAGAAGCTTAATGTGATTTTCAAATGTAAGATGAGAGTCCATTTTTATTCCAAGATTTGTAACAGAGGTGGAGAGGGGGATGTCTTGTCCAGAAAAGGAAATTGTTGTTATAGTAGATGTTTGTACCTGGTGAGGGGTGCCAATCAGTATGGCCTCAGTCTTGGAGCAGTTTAATTGAAGAAAGTTCTGATTCATCCATGCCCTTATTTCCTCCAGGCAGGCAGAGAGGGCAGTGAGTGAAGATGGAGATGACAATGGGGAAGATGAGGAGGCTCCAGTCCTGATGTAAAGCTGTGTATTGTCGGCATAACAGTGAAAAGAAATGTTGAACTGATTAATAATTTGACCTAAAGGCAGCATGTAAAGGGAAAACAGCAGGGGCCCCAGAACTTACCCCTGAGGGACACCACAGGTGACACAGACTGTCTGGGACGTGGCGTTGCCAAGATAGGTCTTTAAACAACCTCAGTTTGGAGAAATAAAGATTATTTCTGGCTAGGTTAATCTGAATCAAACCAGATTGCTGCTGTTTTCACATTGCACAATGATTCCAGAAAAAAAATTGTCTGCAGTCTGTGCCAGAAGTGCTACAGCTAGCTGCTGGTGCTATTATTTGCCATAGTACATAAACATAAAAATCTATAAATAACTGTGTAATGTGAAAGTGCCAAAATGTTCAGATTTTTTTTTTTTAATCCTTAGTTGGGGTTGTTTATATAATTATGTCTGTAGCAGGCCCAAGACTCTGGAACGAGTTACCGCTGCTCATCAAACAGGCCCCCTCCCTCTCGGTTTTCAAATCCCGGTTAAAAACTCACTACTACTCCATCGCTTTCAATGCCAGCTGATTTGTACTGGATCGTTTGATTTATGATCTGCAATGTTTTTATGTTTTTCGTGTTGTACTTCATTGTATGTGTTGCCTGTTGCGTGTTTGTTTGTCCAGCACTTTGGTGGACTTGTTCCTGTTTAAAGTGCTTTATAAATAAAATGGTATGGTATGGTATGGTATGTCCATAATGCTTTTAGAGGACCCCACTATCAAAAATTTGAACCATCTCTTTAAAGCTTACAGTAATTAAGAGCACGGCTTGTTAAAAAATCAGATATATTCTGTATGTGTTTTAAAATAAGATGATTTATTTATTTGTCAAATCTGTGTTCTAAGACCTGAGGCATCACTTGGTGAATTTATCCACCTTATTCCTGAAGGTGTCACTGTAGAAGCGATAATGTGCCTTCCGTTTGACCCCGGAAGTAGAATTTTTGCATTGGCTCCTCGTTGTTTGCTTGCTAATCTGCGCGCATCGTAGAAGTTCTGTTTTCTGTTATTTCGAGCTAATATTGTCACGAAGATGTCTTGAGGAGCTCGGGTACCTGTTGCGCTGTTCATGGCTGTATGAATAATCACACGAAGCTGAATTTGTGGCTGCAACTAGTGTGTGTTGAACATGCTCCGAAAACAAAAACCTGCATCCTTCTTTGTGGCTGGGCTACGAGAAACCACCTGAAAAAAGACTCTGTATCCTCCAGATGATCGAGAACACCAGGTATGATTTAAGAGACAGCTTTTAGTGTTATGATTTTATGTAGTCAGTGATTAAATGATACTAATATTTTCGTTCATAACTGGCAAATAAACACACGCACCTATATGTATGCTGTGTGTGCGTTTATTTATACATATCTATCTATATATCTATATATATATATAATATATGTGTGTTTATATATATATATATATATATATATATATATATATATATATATATATAATATAGGTGTGTGTTTATATATATATATATATATAATATAGGTGTGTGTGTGTGTGTGTTCATAAATGAACCCTAATGTTTGTATAATGTACTTTTACTTTCAGATGGGCTTGATGAGAGTGTGGAGCTGCTCAACACCACCAGTCACATGCAGCATGACTGTTGGAATGTGGATTGACATAATGTCAGAACAAACCAACAACCTTATTCTATGGTTGCCCCGTGAAACAATTAAAGCAACATGTTTTGCAGAAAGCTAAAAACTTGGACTCCAGAAGTGAATCATACATGCAAATAACACTGTGAAATATTTATTGGCTGTTTCTCCCTCTGGAATAATCATGTTTATTTCAGATGCTTATGGTGGTAAATGCAGTGACAGGTATATAACACAGAACTCTGGGTTTCTGGACTATCTGCGTGCTGGAGATCAGGTGATGGGTGATCGTGGTTTCACAGTGA